>LPNX010531463.1:271086-300478 GCA_001517045.1 Pseudotsuga menziesii | reverse complement strand
CTTATTTGATTTTTTCCTTCAAAATCAAATAATTTAATTTTTCACCCTTGGAAATTAAATTAATTTCCTAGGAAAAAATACCTTGTCTTAACCAAAATTGATCTAACTTCCCAACTCCTTGTCAGAATGACATGAGACTTGAACCAATGGCTTAGGGGGTGTCATAGCTTTTTCATTTGCATTCATAGCCCGTATTACAAAATACCAAGGTTCAAGAAATTACATTATTACATCGAAACTTAATTAACCACCAAATGGTAAAGTTAATTAATTAGGAAAAATTAAAAATTAAAAGTAAAATCCTAACGAAATTCCGCAAGACTACAAGATATGGCTAGCATGGTCATGGACAACAACTTGAAACCTTAACCACCTCATGGGCTTAATTATTAGAACGCCAATTCACCACTTTGGAGGATTGGTGAGTGAAAAACCCAACCAATTAAAATTGTTAATTAACAAAATTAACTAGAAGGGGAAAAAAACACTCGGTGAAGAGGACTTCCCTGATAATATTGTCCATGGTGACATCCTTAAAGGAATGACCCATGCTAACATATAAAGTTACATTAATTGTCCCACGCAGGGGAGCGGACATTCCGCGTACAAAAGGGGCATAATTGCCCTGCTGAATGAAAAATCCCCAGAATTTTTCCATGGTACAAACTGCACATAATGTACATGAGGTTGCCACCTAGTCGAAATAGGTGGGCAACACACAGGATACAGTTTCTAGTATTCAGAGGGAGTCAAATGAGTCGTATACAAAGACATGACCTTTGGGGGCCATTCCCACACTGTTTCCCTATGGGGGAAAATGTGTCGTATATTATACAATGAATGAGTGCTCATCCTCTAGCCATCAACTTTTAGGACATTTATTTCAGTTTTACACAAGGTAATAGCCAACCTACAAAGGCAGGTGCCTTGGAAAGCCGTCTGGGCTCCAGAAAAGGAATAAGACCTAGCCCTGCTGCCAATGAGCATCCATAGCCCCGACGGGTTTGCCTCACCATGTTGCCCTTGTTGGGGAAAATGTGCCTTACATCATACAATGGATGAGTGCTCATCCTTTGGCCATTGACTATTTTATAACATTTATACTTTATTTGCAGCAGTGTCTAAAGATACTTTTGTTTTGCTGGCAGGGCACCCATTTAGAATAACTTTAAGCTTCGATGCCTTCTTTGGTAAGACTTCTTGTGTTCATAACCTAGAGGTAGACCATCCCTGTGACAAGCATCACATGAACCAACACCGAGACACAATTTAGACATGGAGACCTATTCCAACGTAGAGGTGAAGGTGGGGGAAATCCTAGATGTCACTAGTCAAGTTACAAGTCAAGGTTAATCAACAAGGGAAGACAAAGGATCGACGGAGACAATGGAGATGGTGTCAAGACTAGCAAGTTGTGTTCCTAAAGGGAAAATGACCAAATCCATACAGCAATTAGGGCAAGGCCAATGAGTATATAGAGGAATCTCCTTGACATAACAGCTAAATCATTTATACTTTAAATTCCAACTAAAACCAAAATAAAGTATCGCCAACATACAACCATTAACAACTACTGCAGTACATATCATGGGCACTATAATAATCTCTACTCTGGGTCATGAAAAATGGTTAACTCAGTCATCGAATCTAGGGTAATGAGGCTCAGTCATGGCATAGAACTAATCAATCTGGATGCTTTGGATTTACTAAAAGTGGGAGATCATCACCTAGTGGCTCATCATTGGTTGATCTCATAGTAAAAGACTGGCTCAAAGAACTGCTCAAGAACAATAGTAGCCCAGCTACTATATGTGTGACAACATCTGGCTCCAACTGGGACAGGTGCTCTAAGGGAGAGAGCACATGAGAACCTTAGATATCTCTGGTACGCATCAACGCTCATCCAATCATCGAATCTGCACTCGATGAAGTGCTCCATTGTAATGAGCAAAATAAATAATAAATATTAAAAGCTTTGAGGACAAGGCTTCCTTTAAGGGGGAAGGCAATGTAATGAGGAAAATAAATAATAAATAAGTAGTAATAAATATCAATAAATTAATTAAATAACTAAATGAAAAGACGAATGAAGAGGCACCTTATGAAAGGTAGTGTCTCATCACCAAGGCAACCCTTGCATGGGTATTTATACAAACATCATTATCTCATTCTAAATAACCTATTATCTTATCATTCAAATATTTTATTCATGGAGTATTATAATCTGGTTTTTTTGTGTTGGTTATTTCCTTGAGAAACAATTTTTTCATTTCATCCAGCTTCAGTAAACCTATTCCTGCACATCATGGAAACAACACTGAAGTGTTGAAATAAAACAACTAATCTAAGAACTTCCAAGCAGTTGCGGAGTTTACTAAGGAGGACTAGGTCAAAGGACAGAACAAGGGATAGACTCAATGGCCTAGAAGACTCAAATTGACAACAAAAAGACTCAAAGACTCAGGACAATGCAACACTAAAGACTCAATCCTACGGCTCAAAAGAGCTTATTCAAGTTCCTACTCTAGACTAAACAGCAGAGGAAGGTCTCGCTAAGTCATACCGAGAATATAATCCATAGACTATTTTCATGAATAGGGATAGGAAACTGATGTCCATTCGCAAAGGATAAATAATAAAACTTTCCATCTATACGTTCCACTGTGAACGAACCAACCCATAAATCAACATACTCTCTAGAAATGCAAAAATAATCCGCATTCCTCAAGACAACTTTATCACTATGGTCGAACTACCTTCAGTTTACCATGTAAGGTATAATCTGAATATCTCGTATAGTATCCAAAGGTACATTAGCGTTCCCTCGCGGATAAGGATGCTCTATGCTATGGCTAAGTATGGGGTCAATGGTATTAACTCTAGCAAGATCTTCCTCAGGCAGTAAGGGAATGCTCTCCACTAGTATCTGAGGGATCCAATTTCTCTCCATGAACTCAGTACTTCTTTTTTCTTACTGGAAGCATATAATATTGCTTTGTGCGTCATTCACAATCAACAAATCTCCAAAGGTGTTCTCTAACGATGTCTAAATGGGATAGGTGGAAGAAATTTCCTCGTGATAAGTACTGGATCCTTCTTTTCTTATTACTGAACTATAACTACTATGTTATTAACCAACTGGCATATAGAGTACATCATTTTCACAGTCGATTCATACATACCATCATCTTGATAATGAATGTCCATAGTGTCAGGTAAAAGGATATAGGGTCGCTGCTCAGTGGAGTCACCAAGTGAGATACTAAATGAACTCACCGAAAAATATGTCGTTGGGGAAGTATGATGCGAGAGAGAAACAAGTGAATGTAGAATTAGCAAAAGGGGAAAAACATTCACTTAACGTAATCTAGATGCGATATGATTCGGAAGATAAGAGTGAAAAACTACTCGTATACATCAGAGATAAGCCTCTACCTCTCTGGTAACAGCGCCAAAAGATGTTATGCCACAAAGTGTAGCTACCCACTTGAGATATCCTATTCGAGACAATAGAGGTAAGGTAGCTAACCAGTGACACCGCAAGGGTCTCATCCACTACGGGTAAAGAGTAGTTGTCATACCGGACGAACTCGTCTCTTCAGATCAATCCGGAGAATGATCAAGGGGGAGACCCTACTAACCTATGAGGGCTAGTGCACCTACTCAAAGATAATCCTAGGGTTATGCAATAAATGAAATAGAAGAGATAATCAATAGAGACAATCCCATGAGCGCTAGTGCACCTACTCAAGACAATTCCAGGGTTATGCAATAAATGAAAGAGGAGAGATAATGAGTGGAGAAGTCTAGATCTATGGAATAGATGTGGTATAGAAGTTAGGGCAAAGTTGGGGAGGCTTAGTAAATAGGGAAAATGGCCCAACTTTATTGGAAATATACCAGAAAGAAGTTAATGACGAAGATCTAGAGAGATCTAGCCAAAGCGAAGGAAACCCTAATGGGATCCACCTAGGGTTTATGCAAAAGTGGACCAAGTTGACCCAAAAGAGTAGATTGGGATGACAAATGACTAGATCTAATAGCTTGAAGGATAGATCTGTGAATTTAAAGTGGGTTCATGAAAGTTTTTGAAAGTTTTCCCAACCCGGTTTCAAGCCTTTAGGCTTCTCTGCATTGTTTAATGCCCAACCCTTTCAATGCACAATTTTTCATAAATTAACCAAACTGAAACACATGTGAAAACTTTTTCTTAATTTTAAACAAACTAAAAAAAATTTCCTTTCAAACTGTAAATGTAAAACTCGGAAAATTTTAGACATTTACACATGAAAAATTAAAACTCAAAAATAATTTGACCAAACTGATCCAGGCAAAAACCCCCACGAGGAAAAGCCTAGAGAGAATTTATTTCTTCAGACAAAAATCAGCCAATGTGCCAACAAATGACGAACGCACTGTTTCCTTTCCACTGTTGTACGACCCGCACGTGTGAGCAATAAATGTTGTTGTACGGATTTAGAAATTCGTGCCCAAAATTTCTGCCTTGGAAACCGTCCCTGCTGCCTGGATTTCTGTGTTGTACGACCCTGTTGTGCAGTGCAATAAATTCAAAACTGCTACCTCGAAATAAGTGCCCAGATTTGTTGTTGTACGGCTCGCACGTGTGAGTATGGACTGCTGAATTTAATGCTGTTGTACGGACTGTACTTTCCTCTTACTGTATGGATTTCTGTCTTCGGAAATGTGCTTAGGGTTTCAATCTCTAAAATTTTCTCTTTGCTATCTCTCTCTCTCTCTCCAAAATCTCTTTGGGAAGATGAACACAATGAATAAACCTTTGCCTTGTCCTATCCTTTTTTATCTTGGTAACTGCCCCAGGCAATCTAATGGTCAAGATTAGATTAAATCAAAGGTTGACATTAAATGCTCCATTAAAAAATAATTAAATGATATTTAGTGCACTCAAATCATTTAATAAAGTTGACCAACCCCTTTTTCTTTTTAATCACTCACTTAACTTTTTAAATGTGAACTTAGGAAAATACCCACTTAACTTTTTAATAAAGTCACTTTAAAAACATAAAGTGCATCTCACTTCATTAATGCACAAAATGACTAGGAGTCACATTTAAGTGTCCTTGTCCACCCCAGGGCAACACTAGGTGGACAAACACTTCCTAGGTAACTTTTCAACAGTTCAAGCATACCCAATTGATAGATCTAAAAAAATAAACCACCCACCCAAGCAGGGCACCCCACCTAGAGAGACTAGTGCTAGATCCTAGGGCAAATGGAGTCTGATTTTAATGAAATTTGAGATCTAGGGTTTATTCAATTATCTCCAAGTGGGTTTTGATGGTTGTCATCAAAAACTCACCGTATCTATTAGATCTACAAAACTAGGGTTTTAAAATGAGGGTTTGGTTGTGACAATTAAATCAAGCCCCCCCTCCTCCCCCAAAAAAAATGTAAACATGGCTGGAAATGCTTGTTACTAACTTTGTATGGTGATGATCTTCTCTTTTCAATCAATTACGAGCGTTTTTTATGTAATGCCAATTAAATCGATTTCTCCTCCAAGAGACTAAATCGCCCTCCTCTTGCAAAAGAGATCTACCTATGAGAATCGATTTGCAAAAAGAAGATGATAATCAATGAAGATAAGCTCAAAAAGAATCAAGATGATCCTAAGATACAATAAAGATACTCCATGAACCCAAACTGGTTTGAGGAAGAGATATGGAACTCAGTCACAATAGCGCCCCCTTCAAATCGCCCTCTCCATCAAAGGTACGGCCACCTGCAAAAATGTTAGCACGACATAGATCCGCAAGAATGTTAGAAAAATTAAGGTTTTCCAATCTCCACACAAGATATTCGACAAAGCTTCCGAGGGTTCTGCAAAATACTTTATTATTCCAAAAGCTTGAGAGCCAAAAGTCCCTTTACAAATGAGAGAGCATTTCAATATATAGATCTCTCAAGTACATAAAACCTAGATCCAAAAAGATCAAGGGTCAAGATCATAAGATAATATCATCCTAATCTACGGCTAAGATTAGTCGGATACATCATACATGGAGCAACTCAACAATAGAGGGGGCGCATCACTAAAATGCTCAAGGAGGGGGCGCACCACATAAAAAATGACAAATAATCATAAGATAGCACATGGTGGGGATAAGAGGTTATAATATCCTTCATTGGCACGGCCCAATGGCACAATAACAATGTGTCGTGGTCAATAATATCATGAAGTGATCAAAGTTACTAGAACGTCCCCCTCAAAAATACATCAAAACGCCCACAAAATGAAGAAATCAAGGACGTGTGGACCCCATGTAGAGTGAAGTTGATGTTGGATGATGAAGGTGACCCAAACACTATGCATCGGACCAATTCCATATCATTTCCTTGCCTCATTTTCCCATATAGATTTCCTTATTAGCCATTTTTTTATCATCAAAATGTTGCCTTGGGAACATAAAACTGTCAATATCTCACTGGGGACCAAAAATTGAATCCAATTGACAGCACGAATAGGTCTGGCACCATAGCAATATGGCACAACTGACTGGTTGCACCCCATGATTCCCTTTTGCGCCCTAGGAGAACCCACCATCATCTGCATTATGTTTTACTTTTAATTTCCCAGGGCAAAACCGCTACAAAATATCTGAAAGACCCATATCTCTGTTGTAACTGCCCGAAGCTAAAAACTAGCTGCACCTATGGACTCAATGTCCAAATCAACTAGGAATGAGTACCCGTACACCATATGTCCATCACAAAGGTACGTCAGAGGCCCCATCCATGTCAAAACAATAAAAATAATAAAGCCTGTAAATGCTGATAATCATAAAAAATAATACAAGACATCATAGTAAACCACCATTTGAAGCATGAATATGTCTAATGAACACTAATAGACCATAAATAATCATCATCCACAATCATCGGTCTAAAACTCATCCCAGACCCTGCTCCTAGCTTGGTCAACACTGGGTTGACCAGATCAAGACTGATCAAATGATGATCCAAGTGCTAAACTCCGATACTGCAAGGTACAAATGGAAATGCATGCTTAATTATCTATGCTAACAATGAGACTCAACTACAAATAGCTTTTATGGGCGAGTATAAGCACAATATGTATATATAAATAATCTAAATCTAAATGATCAGTTGCTTTAAACAAGAACCTCCAGTGTATACTCATTTATAGATTTAGCCATTTTGCTAGTCAAGGGTGAAGGTGAATGAAACCAGGTAAGGCCAAGGGAATGACTTTACACTCGACATTGTAAGCATCTAGGCTACAGGACAAGGCAATTCACACAACACATAAGTTGGACTAGGTGAACAATAGGGAATGGCAGTGTCTCACAAATGGGTGGAATGATGAGAAGGCTCCACTAGACTCTAGACAAGTAACATTTCTAGCAATTCATTTGCACAGCAATATACACTAGTTAACCTCTAGATGCAGGTGCCCTAGTAAGTCTTCTAGGTTTCCAGAAAAAGACAAAGACATGACCTTTGGGGGGCAGTCCCACCCTGTTTCCCTGTGGGAGAAAATGAGTCGTACAATATACAATGAATGAGTGCTCATCCTCTAGCCATCAACTTTTAGGACATTTATTTCACAAGCTAATAGCCAGCCTACAAAGGCAGATACCCTCGAAAGCTTTTTGGGCTCCAGAAAATGACTAAGGCCTAGCCCCGCCAGGTTACCCTCACCATGTTGCCCTTGTGGGGGAAAATGAGCCTTACATCATACAATGGATGAGTGTTCATCCTTTGTCCACTGACTATTTTATAACATTTATACTTCATTTGCAACAGTCTCTAAAGACACTTTTGTTTTGCTGGTAGGGCATCCATTTAGAATAAATTTAAGCACTGATGCCTTAATGTCTAAAGACACTCTTTGGTAAGACTTCTTGTGTTCAAGACCTAGAGGTAAACCATCCTTGTGACTAGCATCACATAAACCAACACTGAGACACAATTTAGACATGGAGACCTATTCCAACATAGAGGTGAGGGTGGGGGAAATCCTAGATGTCACTAGTCAAGTTAAATGTCAAGGTTAATCAACAACAAGGGAAGGCAACGGATGTACGGAGACAGTGAAGTTGGTGCCAAGACTAGCAAGTAGTGTCCCTAAAAGGAAATGACCAAATCTATACTACAAGTAGGGAAAGGACTGTTATCACCCGCCTTGTAGCTGACTGTGTGAGGTAAATCCAGGATGGATGGTAGAGGGGCAAGCAACTAAGGGGTGGAACCACGACTGCCTAGACTCCCAAATGGATGGTTGTCACGTCAATCAAAGCAGCCTTCACTTTGTATTATCCTAGTCCAAGACAACAATGGGGGAGACCCGGATCTGCTTCCGACAGGAGAGATCGGACCTAGACACCAAAAGAAGATCAGATGGGGCTTCAGGGTACTTAAGGTGAAAGGTAAATGGAAACCCTAGCTTTAGGGTTTAGGTACTAGCAACTGGTGGGGATGACCACTATCTTGGAAAATGTAACTGTGACAGGGTGAGCAAGAACAGAGTTGGGACTGCCTAGTACCAAGGGGACAAAATCAGTGAAGGATAGGTGACTTGAGTTATCAATAGGTGTTGGAAAAAAGAGTAAAATGAGGTCAAGACGAAGCTAGCGCTAGCTAGGAGATCAGTGCCTTAGGTGCATTGGGCAATGGAGTCAGCGGTAAACCAACGTTTCAGAGAACCCACCTGGAATACACCTTGATCTACAAACCCAAAAAGTAATTTATCCAAAGAAGCTAAGGTAAAAACCAGCGCAATGGAAGGCTAGCGCTAGGGCTTAGAAGGGCAGATCTGCAGTTCTAGGGTCACCTGGAGGCTAATGGCTCAGCGTTGAAGGAGAAAAGAGGTCAGGATGACCCAATCTACAAGCTCAAGTCAAGAAATCAACAGAAAAATCAAATCTAGAAAAGTCAAAATCTGATGATGGGGCTAGGAGGAATTCTGCACAGTGCCAAACATCGGGACAATCGACCAGAATGATTTAGGCATACTATCCAACTTACCAAAAGCAAGTTTTGTCACCGACTCAGAGCCAAGACACAATATAAACAGGGAGGCTTGTCCAACAAAAGTTCTAGCGGAGAAAAAGATCCTCCATGCCATAAGTCAAGAAGTTAGTCGGGTTGAAAACTAAACTAGAAGGTAATGGATGGGTGAAGACAATGAATGATGGAGCCAACACTAGCAAGCCAAAACAATGGCGAGGATGACTACCTCTATTCTCCCTAAAGAGGGTAAAACCAATGAGTATAGATCAAGAACTTCCAAGTCTAAGTAGGGACATCAATACATAGTACAATATACAACCAAGTCCATATAAATATGACCGCCAGATCATGATACCACAAGTTAATACATGTCACAAGAATCAGTATAAAAGCAATTATAACCATAACACAATATAAAATGTTGAGTCATAACCATGCAATATAATCCACTTGAGACACCATCTATCCAATGAGAAAGAACTGACATAGAACTGGGCATCAATAACTGCTCTAAAAATGATATAAATGGCTACATCGGTCCTCAAATCTGAGTGTCCTGAGACTCAGTGCTGACATGGGAGAGTACAATAGTCCACTAATATAATCATGATCCATAACAAATGCTCATCTCAGCATCTCATATGTAAGAGATCTAGCTGAAAAATGTACTGTGTCTGAAAAATAAAATATGATAGCCTGGCTACTATATATGTGATAACAAGGACAATGAGTATACAGAGGAATCTCTTGGACATAACAGCTAAATCATTTATACTTTAGATTCCAACTAAAACAAAAATAAAGTATCGCCAACATACAACCATTATCAACTAAGTCTCACTGCTAAAATAGACAACAGAGCAACATCAAAGTCCATATGCATAAAACCATAATATCACCTAGGTCATATACCTGCACTAGATCTTAAACAAATCTGAGGATCACTGAAACAACTAATGCTGCTACATATCATGGACACTATAATAATATCTGCTCTATGTCATGAAAAATGGCTAACTCAGTCATCGAATTTGGGGTCATGATGCTCAGTCATGGCATAGAACTGGTCAATATGGATGCTCTGGATCTGCTGAAAGTGGGCAATCATCAGCTGGGGGCTCATCATCTGCTGATCTCATAGTAAAGGACTGGCTCAAACAACTGCTCAGTACTGCTCAGGAAAAATAGTAGCCCAGCTACTATATGTGTGACAACAAGAGCTAAAGAACAGAAATGTGAGAGATGTGTTTGCTGCGATATTTAGTTTTGCTTTAAGTGCTCGTGAAAGGTTGGTTTAGTTTGGATATCTGAAAGTTATTTGAAGTTGTGCTTGTGAGAAGTTTATGTAATCATTTTGCAATAGTAAGAGATTTGATTTCTTATGCAATGTGTTTGCTCACATCATTTATCCAAAACTGATTTATCTTCCATTCACTGCTGGAATAGTGTTGATCTAATTTTTGCAAATCTGATTTATCTTCTATCTACTGCTGGGATGGTAGTATGCTAATCTGATTTCTTCATAGATCTGTTATTCATTGTTTGCTGCTAGAATAATCTAACCTCTTGATATGGAGTGTCTACAATACTCAATATTGCCTACAGCATTTTGGTGTTTGTAGGCCTGAAATTTTGATACTTGTTTCAGAAGGTTTCAGATTCAGCTGCAGCACTGAAGTTCTATGAGTGCATATCTGATGTCATGAGGTAAGATTTTAACAATACCCATGTGCTCCCTGCATGGATCAGGCAAAGAACCTCAGTTTCTAATGGAGTAAACCGGATATAAATATTTAATGACTTAAAAGATAGGTGGCTTACAAGAATTAATGTTATAATGAGATCACCTTGTGACCACTTCCTTTAAAAACGAGTAACTTAACAGGTCATTATTCATCATGCTCTACCCATAAGCATAAATTAGTCAAGAGAAAACTTACAGATGGTTTTGTGTACATTGTGGAAGAATGGAAGACATGAAGCATATTTTCTATTAGATTTTCTTAAGATTATAGTAGTATATCTTAAATGCATTCATCAATAGGATCACTAGAAGATAGACAAAGCACAGAACAATAACACAAGTATTTTTCACCTGGGAAACCCAAATGGGAAAAAACCCAACAACCTTCGTCCAAAGATAATAGTTATGAGACCAGAGTACAATGAAGAAAGAGAAAATATGGAAATGCTTTCCAAAGATAGAAACCCTGAAAACAGTCTTCTTCTGCAGTATATGTGAACTTCTCTCTCCCAGAAAACTGCAAACTTTTCTTGTGTTGCTGCTGTGTGTTATAATGAGGAGGGGCGCCTCCTATTTATACAGATTTTCCACTAATAATTTAACTGGGGCCGACTTCACTTGGGGGAGCAATATATTTTTATAATTTTATCTTGTCTTTTCTTTTGCTTGCTTTTCTCCCCAAGGTCTACATTGTTCTTCTAGGATTTGTATGATTGATTACAATAGGTTCATCTCCCATAGGAGGTACAATACAAGAACAATAAGAATAGCTTCTGAAGTTGCACAAACTCCAACACTCCCTCTTAACAAGGAAGGTATTCTTCTTCCTCAGCATCACGATCATCTGGGTTTCATTTGTACGTCTATATTGTCTCTATCATCTCTAAACATACTGAAGGTTGTCTTTATGAAATTGTTCTATCTAGATGTGTGAGAGAAAATCTTCTGCTACCTATCAGTCTCTACTGTCGATGGAATACTTCCATGCCTGGCTAGAGATCCTGGATGAGCAAGTGTGTACGACCATCTACTACCTGTTGGTCTCATCTGTCGATGGGGTACTCCCATACCTGGCTGAGAATTTGAACGACTAAATGTGCACGACAATCTACTACTTGTTCATCTCATCTGTCAATGGGGTACTCCCATACCTGGCTGAGAATTTGAACGACTAAATGTGCACGACAATCTACTACTTGTTCATCTCATCTGTCAATGGGGTACTCCCATACCTGGCTGAGAACTGTTATCACCAAACTTGTAGTTGCCCCTATGAGGTGGATCTGAAATGGATGGTAGAGGGACGGGCAACTGAAAAGGTGGAACCAAGATAGCCTCGACTCTCAAATGGATGGTTGTCACACCAATCGAGGCAATCTTCACTTGATGTTATCTTAGCCCAAGACAACAATGGGGGAGACTCAGATCTGCTCCCAACAGGAGAGATCAGACCAAGACACCAGATCAAATCAATGGAACTTGAAGTACGTAAGGTGTAAGGTGAAGTAAACCATAAGTCACAAGGTGAGTTATGGGTTGGATAAAGAGGTTTATGAAATGTGAAATCGATCCAAGGTTGAAATGCAAGTGACTTATAAATCTTTCTACTAGATCCAGAATCAAGGTACCAGCAAATGATAATAATATTCACTGCCTTGGGTAAAGAAATTTGACTTAGAAAATGAAACTGTTCATTCATGCATTTTGTCAAACATTTTGCAGACACAAGGGTTTAAACTTTAAAATTCTGAAAGTAAAACCACACTGTTGAAAATGAACTTCAACTTTTCTGTCAACTACTGAAACATTTTAAGCAAATGGACACAGAATTTTGGTCAAAAGACCGCACAAAACCCCACTGCTTTCGGGAAAACCCTAGAAGAAAATTTTTCTTTAAGAAGAGTAAAACTCAAAAAAAAATTCTACAACTCAAAAAATTTATGTTTCTTTGAAACCCTCACTGACAAAATTTCACAAAACAGAACAACAGCAAAACTACCTCGAAATCAGTGCTAGAAAGTACTGTACGGCTACCCACACGTGTTGTACAGACTATACGGCCTGCACTCAATTCTACCTCGATTTTTGTGCCCACACGTGCCAAAAAACCCTTGTTGTATGGTTCTGTCAATCTGCAATAAGTGCACCAAAAGTTACCTCGGGAAATGTGCCCACACGTGCTATTGTACGGCTCTGACAGATTGTTGTACGGATTTGTTCTTGGCTGCCTTGGGATGCGTTCTGCTCTAGTTCTTGGGAAATGTGCCCTTTCTTCTTGGGGACCTCTTCTTTGTCTTCAATCTTCCTCTCTTCCTCTCTTGATGGATGAATGTACTCATTTGTCCTTTCTCATTGTTTTTATACTTTGATTTTGTAACTATCTTCAATAACTACCTAATCTAGGGTTGAAGAACTTTTTACAAAATCAAGGGTCCACAACTAAACTTACTTTTAATAATTAAAACACTTTTAATTATTAAATACATTTTAAGTGAGACCCACTTTTCTAAAGTTATAAAAACACATTCACTTTATTTACATAAACGTCACTTTGCTACATAAATACAAAAGGACAAAAATTCTAGTCCTCTCATCACACCCACACCAAAAATATGGGAGGACCTTTAGAGATACAATTTCAACACTCCCTCCTAACGAGGAAGGTCCACAACATTGTCTTCACCTCGGACTCCTGCAACAGCTCCCTCCTGCTCTGGAATCGGCCTCAGAAACAAATGCTCGATCTCGAACTGGAACTCTAACATCTGAGACTCAACCTGAGTCCCATCATTTTGCTCAACTTCACCATCACTTGACTAGCTGAGTCTTCTGCCAGTGCTCAGGAGAGAGTCACTCTCCTCATCTCTATCAAATGCAACATCATCATCCTCTGACTTTGAAATCCATCCTCCTGCTCCTGCTCCTGCTCCTGGTCGTACAACATGCCCTCCCAGGACATATAATATGTCCCTACAATCTCCCAACAAGATGGTGGTGCCAACTGGTTCATCCCTCCGATAAAAGAAGATATGACCAGACCTGATCATCATCCCGAAGCCATCATCCTCGAATGATGAAACTGAGAGTTTGCTCAGTCTCATCCCAGGTACAAATAAAACTTCTTGTACTTCCAGGACCTCTCTAAGGTCTAGTTGGAATCTAACTATTCCAACCCCTTGAATAGCAATCTGAGAATTGCCAATGTCTGTCTGAATGAAGTGTCCCGGCCCCAGCATTGTAATCATCTGAAAAGAGTCATAGACTCCAGTCATGTGTCTGGTTGCACCACTGTCAACAACCCAGACATGCTCAAATATGGAACTCCCTATGCTGGAATCAATTGAAACAAGAGAAAACTCTTGCTCAAACTTTGTAGCAAACTCTTCTACAACTGCAAATGCTGCTACATCTCTTTCAGTCTTCACAATATTTTTCTCATGACATTTTGTGGCATAGTGTCCCATCTTGCCACAATGAAAGCATTTGATCTAACTTAGATCTTTCTTCTTCTTATTCTTGGACTTTGCTGCAAGTGCCACATTTTGCTAAGCATCTTCACTAGTTTAGCCAACCCATGCCCCATCTCGGATTTCTTCTTGGGTGAAGTCATCCCACAATCTAGACCAACTTGGAAGAGTTTCTCTGCCCACAATACACTTCACAAAAACCTCCCACTTCTTGGTGAATCCCTTCAGGGCTATCCTCACCAGTTCTGAATCAGGAATGGTTTCTCCTATTGCTGACAACTCGTCCTTAACTTGTGTAACACGAGTCAAGTAAGAGGCTACACCTTCATCACTTTTCATTTTAATACTATGTAGCTTGTCTTTTAGGGCCATCTTCCTATTTTCGTTCTTTACTTCGAATAATTTGGTCAAAGTGTCCCACATATCTTTAGCAGTTTTCTTTTCTACTAGGTGTGGTATGAGATGGTCTTTAACCCCATCCAAGATAATTCTCTAGGCTCTGGCTTCAAGAGCTTCATACTCCACAAGCTCATCTTTATCTGTTGGCTTAGTCATGACACTGTTAATTAAACTCGAAACCCTAAGTTCTTTCAAAACAACAGTAATTTGTACCTTCCATGAAATGTAGTTGGACACTGCATCCAACCGATCCTCATACCTAATGTTCATCATAGAAAAATAACTTGCAACCAAAAAATTAACTGAAGACAATATCTAACAATTTTCTGCACCTTCACAGAACACTTGCTAAACTTCTTTTTCAGTATGACTCTGTTATAATGAGATCTGATACCATCAGCTCTAATACCATGAAGAAATTTGACTTAGAAAATTAAACTGTTCATTCATGCATTTTGTCAAACATTTTGCAGACAAAAGGGTTTTAACTTTAAAATTCTAAAAGTAAAACCACACTGCTGAAAATGAACTTCAACTTTTTTGTCAACTACTGAAACATTTTAAGCAAATGGACACAATGAATTTTGGTCAAAAGACTAGGCAAAACCCCACTGCTTTGGGGAAAATCCTAGAAGAAAATTTTTCTTTAAGAAGAGTAAAACTCAAAAAAAATTCTACAACTCAGAAAACTTCTGTTTCTTTTAAACCCTCACTGACAAAATTTCACAAAACAGAACAGCAACAAAACTACCTCAAAATTAGTGCCAGAAAGTGTTGTACGGCTGCCCACACGTGTTGTACAGACTGTACGGCCTGCACTCAATTCTACCTCAATTTATGTGCCCACACATGCCAAAAAACCCTTGTTGTATAGTTCTGTCGGTCTGCAATAAATGCACCGACAGTTACCTCAAGAAATGTGCCCACACGTGTTGTTGTACAGCTCTGACAAATTGTTGTATGGATTTGTTCTTGGCTGCCTTGGGATGCGTGCTGCTCTTGTTCTTGGGAAATGTGCCCTTTCTTCTTGGGGACATCTTCTTTGTCTTCAATCATCCTCTCTTCCTCTCTTGATAGATGAATGTACTCATTTGTCTTTTCTCATTGTATTTATACTTTGATTTTGTAACTATCTTCAATAACTACCTAATCTAGGGTTGAAGATCTTTTTACAAAATCAAGGGTCCACAACTAAACTCACTTTTAATAATTAAAACACTTTTAATTATTAAATACATTTTAAGTGAGACCCACTTTTCTAAAGTTATAAAAACACATTCACTTTATTTACATAAACATCACTTTGCTACATTAATACATAAGGACAAAAACTATAGTCCTCTCATCACACCCACACCAAAAATATGGGAGGACCTTCAGAGATACAATTTCAACATTGGGAACCGTGTCCAATGCAGGGAGGTTAAGAACAAGATTTGGGCTATCTAGTACCACAGGATAGACTTGACGAAAGGTATGACAGTGTCAAAGTACCCAAGCCTCGGGAATAAGGTCAAAACGCAAGAGAAAATGACCAATTGAAGCGTTGTGCTAGCGTTTAGAGAGCAATGCCTTAGGATTTGGGCCCAATGGAGTCACCTAAGCAAAACGTCTTGAAGGACCCACTTAGGGTTTGACCCGATCTACAAGACCCAGAAATGGTTTGCCAAAAGATCAAGCGGTTTGATCTATAATATTTTTTTATTTTTTATATTTGGGGTTTTGACATAAAAATGAAGGTGCCAATGGATTGAGATCAAGAAAAGAAGAACTAACCTGTGAATCTTACCTAGATAACCTTATAGATGCCTTGATGATGATGATCTATGTTGTCCCGATCAATTTGATAAGATTTGGATGAAGCCCCTATGAAAATCGATTTGCCCAAGGAAGTCAATGCGCCCTCTCTCTTGCACAACAAACGTCAACCATATCAAATTTGATGCATCAACAGAATTAGACAAATGCTACAGAAAAATAGCAAGATGAAATCATAGATCACAATGATGCTAATGAAAACCCCCTGATACAAGCGAGTTGAGGAAGCCCTGCAAAAACGTCCAAGTGAAGTCGCCCTCCTATAGACAAAACAATGTTTCCACAAAAATATAGATCTCACCACAAATACCCAAATGCTAGGAAGCAATAGACTTTCCAATCACCATCGAAGAACACCAGATGCAAAGGAGACCCAAGAATTTCCACAAAATAGTTTTTCTATTATCAAGATTCCAAGAGCCAAAGAACCCTTACAAATGAGAAGCTCTCCTTTAAATAGGAATGAGAGATACCAAAATCGTAACAACTTTTCAAATGAGTCGCTAAGATTAAAACATCAATATGTTCTAATCAATGATTGAGATGAGCTCAACATAGAGTACATGGATCAATACAATAATATATTATATAAATGGACCAAATCATCCTAGAAGAGGGGATCCCACTCAATAAAAAAATAAATAAAGCTCATGGTGGGTCCGAGGGGTGTTAACTAACTCCCCTAGTGTGTTCCCATGGCACAATAAAAATAATATAATTTTTTAAATGCAAAATAGTGTCTCTCTGAGGAAATCGAGAGCCTCCAAAAGCTCCAGAAAATAATAAAATATGCCGGAGAGATGGATGTGGGTCCATCCAAGAGCTGAAACTGCTGGAGAAGGAGTGGAAGACATCACACTCATCTTCAAAACTCATCCCATGCCATTTCCTTGCCTCAGTAGCCCAAATCGAATTCTTCAGTAGCCATTTTTATTATTTTAAATCTCCCTCGGGAAACGTGATATGGCCAAAACTACCTCCTAGAGTGCCAGCGTTGTCAAACTGAGCTCACCAAGCTCTTTGGAAGGAAGGTAATATGGTAAAACCAAGTGGCTAGACCACCCCTTCCTCATACAACGCCCTAGGTGAACCAAACAAATCATCTCTCTGCTCTCACTGGCTATTCAGCATGGCAAAACTGCACCAGAATGGTACACTGAGACAAATCATCACTGTAACTGCCCGCAACTGAAAACAAGTTGTCTCATTGGAGTCAAGGAGTCCAACTCCATCTAACGTGCATGCTCATACACCCTACAGATCTCTACATGATTAAGAATTATATCCAATATGCCCAAACAGATAAAATAATAATCCATAAATGATCAATAATATGACCACGCTAACATCCACATGATGCAAGTGTTTAAAGGTTAAGGCATGCTTTACAAATCATTCAAATCACAATTATAACAAGTAGCAATCATTTCACTAGCGATCTATCAACCAAATATGGAGTTTTATTAGTTAACTACAACTTAGACCAAACTTTCAAGACCATACTCACTTCATAGTTGTAATCAATTTGCTAGTGAAGGGTGAACGCTAAAATCAAAGGACTAGGCTGAAGGGTGACTACTAACTCAACACTGTGACACTTTGGATATGGAAAGGGGATACTCACTCTAGCATATGCTGGACAAGCAACAACATAGGGGATGGCAGCGTCTCACAAATGGATAAGTTACGTTTAGTGGTGATTATTCACCTTCACAAATGCTCACAATCCAAATCAAATACAAGTGAGACCAGTGATCTTTAGATATAACTTTTTAAGAACCATTGATTTTTGGGCCTTTAAATTTCCATAGCCTTGGTCCATGCATTTATTACACGGAATTTTATTATTTAGGCTTCATGCGTTCATGTATGTTTAAAAACACTACTTTTCATGAATGTTCTAAGATATTCATTTCAATATACTTCAAAGCCAATTTCATTAGGCTTGCCTTGCATTCATGTATGTTTAAAAACACTACTTTTCATGATTTGCCTTTTTCATAAGATATTCATTTCATTTCCAAATACATTGTATTGATGGCACCGCTAATTGTTTCAAGTTTAGCCAACACAACCTACGCAACTCAAAGCCAAAACACACATAAACAGGGAAGCTTGTCCAACAAGGAGACTCTAGTGGGAAAAGGTCCTCCATGCCACAAGTCAAGTAGTAGGTCGGGCTGAAAACATAACTAGAAGGAAAATGGATGGGTGAAGATAGTGAACAATGAAACCAACACTAGAAAGACAAAGTATGGTGTGAATGACCATCTCTATTATCTCTAAGGAGGGTAAAACCAATGAGTATGGGTCAAGAACTTCCAGGTCTAAGTAGGAACATACATACATAATATCAATTCATCCAAGTCCACATATTTATATGAACGTCGGATCATGACACTAAATGCTAAGACATGTCACAAGAATGACTATAAAAGCAATAATAACCATAACACAAGAGAATATCTGCTGAGTCATACACATGTAAATAATCAATCTGAACCAACATTTGTCCAATGATAAGTTGTTGGTGCAACTCTGGGCACTACTGACCATAGTGGAAAAAATCAGCATCGGCAAAAAATCAGCGAGGGTCCAGAAAACATCTTCTCGACAACATCGGCGAAAAAATCGGCAAAAATCAGGAAACCGCGGCAAGCATTAAAAAATGCAAATATTGTACTTTAGTATGGTCAAAATTTGCTTACTAATTTTTTCCCCTATTTGTCGATTTACCTGATTTTTCCCTATCTTTCCCAATTTTTCCTCTATTTTTGCCGATTTTTTCCCGACTTTTCCTGATATCCGATTTTTTGAAAAATCGCGATTTTTTCAGGCCGAAAAATCGACAGCCAAAAAATATCGCAATTTTTTGGGACATCGCCAAAAAATCGGAGATTTTTTCCACTATGCTACTGACTGCTCTGCAAATGGATAAATGACTACATCAGTCCTCAAATCTGAGTGTCCTAAGACTCATTCATGGCATGGGAAAGTACTATAGTCCATCATCAAATAATGATCCATTATAGATGCGCATCTCAGCATCTCATATGTAAGGGAACTGGCTGAAAAGTGTACTGAAATCTAAAAAATAGAATATGGTAGCCCGGCTACTATATATGTGATAACAAGAACCTGAATGAGTAGAGGTGTCTGTGCAATCACTCGGCCATCTGCTACCTATCCGACTCATTTGCCGATGGGATTTCTCCCATACCTGGTTGAGCACCTGGACTAGCAAAGGCACTTTTGTGAAGCCGACCATCTACTACCTGTCCGTCTCATCTACCGATGGGATTCTCCCATACCTGGCTGAGGACCTGGAGGAGTAGAGGTACCTGGGAAAAAGTATGGTAAATGTTTCTCAATCATCTCTCCCTCTCAAGGAGGGATGTGTTCTCTTCTACTCCAAGTCTTCCGCAAAAGTACTCAAATTTCACCCTGGGAAGAGGCTTGGTGAGAATATCTACAATCTAGTCATCTGTCAAAATATATTGTAGCTCGACCGCACCTTTCTACACCATCTCACGTGTGAAGTGACACCAAATTTATCCCATAGTGCCATGTATAATCTAAGCACATGTTTTGCAGCAATCCAGTGAATCTGCCTCGGTTCGCACATGAACTGATTAGGGCATTCACAGCAAAACAAATATCTCGTTTGGTGTTTGTCAAATACATGAAGGACCCAATCAACTGGTGATACATAGCGAGATTGAATAAATTTGAATCTGAAGCAGAATCTCTCAGCTTCTTCAAATTTGCATCCATCAGAGTGGCTATGGACTTGCAGTCTAACATTCTGAATATCTTCAGTATATCTAGGGTGTACTTTCCTTGACTTAGAAAAATCTTCTTCTGCCTTTCCCATACTTCTGATCCCAAGAAGTAATGCATCAATCCAAGATCCTTCATTTCGAACTCAGAGGCGAGTTTCTTCTTACACCACATGATAAGTTTCTCATTTTCGGAGAGAAACAAGTCATCAACATATAGTACCAAAATCAGTGGCTCACCATTCACAACCTTGTAGTAAATTTTGGGGTCTGCATCACTCTTGGCGAATCCCAGACTCACCAGGAATCCTTTAATTCGTCCATACCAAGCACGAGGTGCTTGCTTGAATCCATATAAATCATTTTTCAGCTTGCATACATGAGACTCATTTCCATGGACAAAAAACCCTTGAGAACCAAAATCACTAACCTATGTGATTCCTGTGGGTTCGAGCGGTTACTAACAGTTAGGGAATCAACTGAAGACTGATGCCATCTACAAAAAAATCTAGGGCATCAATATGATATCACCATTAGGTCAAAGAGGGCCACCGGCATGCATGACATCTAAGCATTATTTAAGGATGCATGCACCCATTTAAGTCTCCATGCGAATGCATGCAAGTCAACTGCAAATTAGAAGTTAAAGTGACCTAATTAGGTCAAAGTTAGGGTTTTCACAGTTGAAAGTTATAAAAGAAAGATAAAGTGAATGGAGACTTCACTTTTGGATTATTATTATTTTGGAGCTCTTGAGAAGCAGCACAGCGTGTGGCCACAGCAGTTGGGGTTGGAGACGGCGTCTTCAGCTAACGGGATTTCGGCAGTGAGACATCTGCCCTAGTCTCCTTCAGGATAAACCATCCAGGTTTGTCACCGTATCTATTGCACTCATCATTATTCAGTATTCCAGTATAAGTCCGAAGGTTATTGTAGATTCATCCGTACAACTGGGGGCATTTAGCTGGGAAAACCCTAGTCATTCACCAAGACTCTGGATCACTATATTTCTTCCGCATGCGGCCTGCATCCTCACTGATAGGATCACTCTACTGCATTGGGTGATTATCAACTATCAGATTGTCCATCTGGGGCAACTAGCAGCAGTTTACAGGGTTGTGGTGGCGTGAGCAGCAGACTGGGAGATCAATTCGCTAGGGCATCTGGGAGGTCAAAACCCTTGCATGCTCCGGCCATCCTCTCCGACACTAGCATACCTTCCTTCCATCTTATTTCCAGCTAAAACTGACCATCCCTTCAGCAAAATCGTCACACTTGTTTGATTCAACCATCCGAGGTTATTGCAAAAAAAACAAGGTTATTTCTTCACCAGCTCAGCTCATCTTGCATGCGTATTCTCTCTGGAGCACATTTAGTCGGCTTATCAGTGGTAAGTGGTCATTCTATCTTGCAAACCCTAACCCTAATTTCAACTATAAAATAGGAAAATTTTGAATGGCAGTTTACATGCCCGACTATTTCAGTAAAATTGCATAGAAATAGAAAATATCAGGATTTGGGATATTACAGTGGTATCAGAGCTATCTTCTTGGCCAGCTGTGGGCTTGAGAAATGAAAAGTAGATGAATACAGAAGAGGACCCTTTTGTAACCTATAAGAAACGAAGGAGTAGGTACACGGAGGACTTTGAGGATATCGAGCTGGAAGATATCAACTCAGACAAGGAACTAATAGGTATGCACTCTGATAGGAGAAAAGGAACGAGGGAACATGAAGACAGGATGGAGTTTCGCAACTTAGTATCTGCATTGCAAGACTTAGCCAAAGGGAAAAAAGATGTACTCAATGCAATTAACAGATTATCGGCGAAACCAGAACTAGGTAACAACAGTACCCCTCCCTCACCAGTAGACAGAGGGTCTACAAGCAGCAGCAGGAAGGTTGCATATACCAATATACAGAATAGACCGCACATATATAGCAGACCTTCCAACAAGCCTACTATGCCTCACTTCTTGGCAGATGCGGTAGGAGGTCCAGTCGTGCAAGTAGAGCCTAGCGAACCGTTTGGGGCTTATTTGTAGGAATACAGGGACTTAAGGGATGAGTTTCATGCAGCTATGTCTTTTTCATATTTTTGCAACATGAAGAGTAGGAACAGGCCCCGGAATTTCAACAAGGGATTTCATCACAACTATGAATTGCAGAAAACCTTAGGCAGGTTGACCATTCCAAACTTTGACAGGACTCACGGAGGATCAGCACGGATATGGGTTCAAAAGTTGGATACCTATTTCCAACTCAATCCCATGACAGAGACAGATGCCATTAAATTGGCCACACTCCACCTGGACGAAAGGCTCACGAGTGGTGGTACCACGGATTAGTGACATTGGGTCACAACACCATACACTCCTACGGTGAGTTCACTCAAAAGCTCATGGAGAGGTTTGACAAGAAGGATCCAAAGATACATTTCAGTGAGTTGGCTCGACTCAAAAAGACAGGTAGTGCAGAAGCCTTCATCTCAGAATTCCAGAGGATAGCAGTGATGGTAACAGATGTGTCAGAGAGCAAGTTGACGATGTTATTCACTGAGGCCCTAACAGAGCCACTACGGGGATGGGTGAAAGCCTACAAACCCCCCACTCTGCAGGATGCCATTAGCAGAGCCAAAGATCTCCAGGATTCAGTTCCGAAGAACAGGTTCCCTCTCAAAACCAACTTTCCTGTTAGGGACAAGGACAGGAAACCTTTCCAGCAGGATGTTCCCAAGAAAACATCGTTAGACGAGGGCACTAGAAAAGACTTAAGGCGGAAGAAATTATGTTTCACTTGTCAAGAACCATGGGTACCAGGACACAGGTGTGCAGGGAAGGCGAAGGCTCACTACATCGAAGTGTATTCGGACAATGACAAGGAGGACTATGAGCAGGGGGGCACAGAAGAACTACGAGCATCTGAAGAAGAATCACTCCAGGGTGATACACCAAAGGGAATCATTGCTACATTATCTGGAGTACCAAGATTCCATACTCTCAGGGTCAAAGGAGTAGTACAGGGTCACAGAGTAGGAGTATTGATTGATAGGGGAGCAACCCACAATTTCATTGACTCTACTTGGGTAGCTAAGCAGGGTATTCAGACTAAGAAGTTCGAAGGATTTACTATAGCAGTAGCCGGGAACTCCAGCATGGAGTGCAACTACTGGATTCCAAAATTGAATGTCACGTTAGGTAACTATCAGATGACAGATTCATTTTATGTAGTAGATGTATCAGATACTCATGTAGTATTGGGTGTTCAGTCGCTTTATTCAATAGGGAAATATACTACAGACTACCGGGCAATGGAAATGGAATTCCAGGGGCCAGACGGCAAACGGGTAGTTTTGAGGGGCATGAACACTTATCCCCCAAAACCAATCTCTTCACAGAGAATGGAGGCAGTACTCAGACAGGATGACATAGAATGGGCTGCAGAATGTTTTGTCACCTTTAGGAAACCTCCAGAAACCAACACACAACACCCAAGTGATATTCAGGCCTTGTTACAGAAGCATGAAAAGGTATTTCGGGACCTTCCATCAGGTAGACCGCCAGACCGGGGCTTTGAACACATCATTGAGTTAGAGGAGGGGACACGGGCAGTCATCACCACTCCTTATCGACATCCCAAAAGATACAGTGATGAGATCGAGAAAACGATCAAAGAATTGTTGGAGCTTGGACACATTCGGCCCAGTTCTAGCCCCTTCGCATCTTCAGTGGTCTTGGTCAAGAAGAAGGATGGTACATTGCGAATGTGCATCGACTATCGAGCACTCAACAAAAAGACCATTAAAAGCAGGTATCCCATCCCTAGGATTGATGAACTCATGGACGAACTACGGGGTGCCAAATACTTTTCCAAGATTGATCTTCGCTCGAGGTACCATCAGATCCGAGTAAGGGACCAAGACATCTCCAAAACAGCTTTCCGTTGTCACTATGGTCACTATGAGTTTTTGGTCATGCCATTTGGACTTACCAATGCTCCAGCCACTTTTCAGTCGTGCATGAACCATACCTTCAGAGTTCAGCTACGTAAGTTTTTACTAGTATTCTTTGATGACATCCTGATTTACAGCAAAACATGGGAGGAACATCTGAAACACCTGGATGAAGTACTGAGCATTCTAGAAGAACACTCGCTTTACGCGAAAATGTCCAAGTATGAATTTGTCATGAAGGAAATGTTGTATCTAGGGCACATAATCAGTGAAAAAAGAGTACAGGTTGACCTGGAGAAAATCCGAGCTATCAGAGATTGGCCCGCGCCAAAAACAGTCACAGAATTGAGAGGCTTCTTAGGTCTTTGCACTTATTACCAAAGGTATGTTAAGGGATTCTCCCAATTTGCCGCACCCCTCACAGATCTCACAAAGAAGGGAGCATTCACCTGGACAGAACTAGCACAGAAAACTTTCAAGGAGATGAAAGTCATTATGAGTTCTTGCCCAGTTTTAGCATTACCTTGCCCAATTTGCCGCACCCCTCACAGATCTCACAAAGAAGGGAGCATTCACCTGGACAGAACTAGCACAGAAAACTTTCGAGGAGATGAAAGTCATTATGAGTTCTTGCCCAGTTTTAGCATTACGAGGTTACAGAGATAAAAAAAACTTGAAAATTCTCAGACCTTTAAGAGCTGCTGTAGCAGCCTGAGGACAAAGACTGCTGTAGAAAATGACCAGCCCTAAATCTCTGCTGCTCCACAGACAATTTCCACACAAAACGAGCTGCTCCCAACAAAAAATTTCCACTGCTCCTACGGCTGCCTCAGAGATGGCCGAAATTTCCATGTCAAAAATGAAGAGTTGCATGGGGTATTTATACTAGTTTATCCTCTATAATTTTAGGGCCGACATACATATTTAATTTATTTTTAATGGGGCCGACATACTATAAAAATATTTTATTATTTTTAATAAAACTTTGACTGAGCTGACTTTGTGTTTGACTGAGCTGACTTATAATTTTCATTGGGTCAACTTCAAAAGTTAATATCTCATCAACCATGAGGAACCACGTGACGTGCCACCTACCGTTGGAAAGGGCATGACAAGGGCTATCATCTTATGAGGGTCTTGCTTGCATTAACAAGATCCTTTACTCATATTTTCTTCAATTTGTGCAGGCCATCATGAAATGACTTGAATTGCCAATAGTGGGCTCCATGACCTTTGCAAGGTCATCAGGGTCTTCATCAAGGGTTCTAAGACTTCATGGGCTTCTCCATTGTCTGCCAAGGCTTCAGGATTATCTCTAGGGTCTTCAGCATCATCAGCAGGGCTTCTTCAAGAGTTCAACAAAGTGGTGATATTGATGACATCAAGACCATCTTGGCATCAATGACAATTTCATCAACAATCTCCCCCTTTGTCATTGATGACAACAACTCATGCTCCCCGTATGAGCATGCTCCCCTTTTGTCTTCATCTCTCCCCCTTTGGCATCAATGGCAAAGGGTGCCCACATATCTGTCTCTGAAATCTCTGATCACTGTTGACTGCTCCCCCTGTCAATATGCACGATCCTAGGACCTGTCTCTATGCCTAGAGTACCCATCCTTTCTCCTTTGAGTTCATTCTCCAGCCTCATGAACTCAAGGTGTGCTAAGGTCTTTGAGAGACCTTACACTTGGCTTGCCATATGGCAGCCATCCTCCCTGCTCTGATCAGCTTCTCCTATCTGCAACTGCTCGGTCTTCCTCATCCATACCTGCTTCTTGGCATCTGTCCTTTGAGCATCTGTTCCTTCATTGTCCTTGCTGGTTTTCTTGGCTGAGCTATATGTTAGTCTTCTCATATCATTCCAACAGTTTTGTGCTTTGTGCCCAAATTTGTTGCATGACCAGCACCTAACTGAGCTGCTGGAGCTTCCAACACTTCTTTGATCAACTTCATTTCTCCATCCCTGATTGTAGACATTTGACTTCTGATCTTCAAATCTTCTTGCTGATGTGTATGGAGTATTCCTTCTTGGTTGACTTCTTTGACTGGCACATTCATGTGCTTTGTGTCCAAACCCACTGCAGGAGTAGCATCTCAATGTGTGACATGTGGCAGCAACATGTCCGACTTGATTGCAAGTCCAACATCTGACCGAGTCATTGGGGATTCCAGCCCTTCTTCTTCCATAAAATCTGCAATCCATAGCCTTATGACCAAAGTTAGAACAACAATAACAATAACCATTGAAGCCACTTTCATACCTGGGTCTTGGAGCTGTTTCCTTTATGAAGTTGCTTTGATGAACCAACCTAACTCCTTGCTTCATCTTTGAACTTCTAAAATCCTTGTTGTCATGTGCAAGTGCCTGGGGAGCAACTTTGGACGTTGATGGTCCTGCTTCTAGAGTCTTCGGAGACCAAGCATCATCTTCAGATTTTTCTTTGTTCTTCTTGTAACCAAGACCAGTTTTGTCGAGTGGAGATCTTTGGCAATCTAAGATCTTATCTAGGACAATTGAACTGTCCTGGAGCTTGACCAAGGCTTTATTTTTCTTATCTTTCTTCCTGAGACCAACTACCTCCACTTCCAGCTTCTGGACTGTTTCCTCCTTTTTTTCTAGCTGTCTCTTCAAGATTTCTTCTGTCCTCTTAGCTTCCTCCAGCTGAGTCTTCAAGTCATGATTGACCTCTCTAGCTTCTTCAAGCTCTTGAGCAGGCTTTTCTGAATCTTCCTTTTGACTGATCAATTCAGTCTTTAATTGTTCAACTTCAGCATCTTTGTCTTTCATTTGATTTCGCAATTCTTTGTCCTTGTCTTTAAGCTTTTGAAGCAACACTTTCATTGACATGGTCTTCTGCTGATATTCATTCAAGGAGTCCAAGATTTCCTTTTTGAACTTCGTGAAATCACTCTGGTTCAGATTTACTGTGTTTAGGAACCAATTGGCTCTAAGATCAATATTTAGCAATGTGAGATGTATCTGATGTGCAGTCTTTGGTAGCCTTTCATCATCTTCTGCAAGAACCTTCTCAATTTCATCACACAAGCTATCATTATAATCACAAGAGTCCATACCTTTACTAGAGTCCTCTTCTTGTTTGTCTTCTTCTTGATTGAGCTCTTCTGGGGACTTGTCTTTTGATTTCTAATCTGTCTTTTCGGGTTCTGGTCTTGCCTTCTGATACTCACTCTCCAGCTTGAACCGTAGGTCTTTTGCCGAAGTGTACTCTCCTACACTTTCCTTCACTGAACTGGGAAGTCCATCCATGATGAACTTCAAGGCTGTAGTATTGTCCTTCTTTGCTTCCTTCTGTGCAGCTGTTTTTCCTTTCTTGTTTGAAGGAGCGGGTGGATTGATGACAATTTCCCAAATCCCGAACTTCTTCAGATAAGCCTTCATTTTGCTCCTCCAACTGAAATAATCTGTAACATCCAGAACAGGCACGTCATTGCTTGATGACTCTTTCTTTTCCTCCATTGTGTCTAAGGATCTCCTTCAAGCTTGCTAGGCTTATGACGAAGGCCTGGGCTCTGATACCAATTGTTGACACTGAGAGGGGGGGTGAATCAGTGTGAAGCCAAATTTTAGCTTATCACGGTTAGCTACCAATTCATCAATCCATTACTCTACCATAATCATTTCATAAACATCATTCACATAGCATAAGCATTTAGATCATCAGAAACCATAACACAACAGAACACAACACAATATAGATTTGTAATCTTTTTATATTATTTTGGTCTGGCTACAACCGTTAGGCAAAATCAGCACCTACTCTTTATCCAGGACCCTGCCTGGTTTTCTTAGACCCTGCTAAGAAGAGTTTGAGGTATCCTAACCTCAAAAGCAAGACAAGCTTGCTTTTACAATTAAAGCTTACTGTCACATTAACTCATCAATCTGCGATCAACTGTCTCAGCTCATGCTCATCTGCTCACCATCAACACTGCTCAAGATCTCTTCTCATCATCTCTGTCAGGCACATCATTTTGAATACATCATGATGTTCATCAAAGCATCAACCAACAATCTGCTCTTATCATGACTTAGATTGTCATTAGAATAGCTCAGTCTTGGACTGATCACACTCCACACTATGTCTCATAAGCTAGGGCTGTCATCTTTGTCATCAATCAAATGTTCAAGCACTGCTGCTATTGATCTGCTGCTTATCCCAACTTATCAAAGATCTGTTCCTTTTACTTCTGCTCATATATTCCTGTCCTCTTATCAGTCAACCATGTCACTGCTTTCCTATATCACTGTAATCAATACACCCTCGCTGGCAATGAGAACCTGCTGCCATGCAAATTCTGTGTCCATCATACGAATACTTCTTGCTTGCACAGTACATCAACTTTTTTTACAAAATACTGTCAACTTCTTCAAGAATAGGACTGTCAACTGAGCTTAGGGTTGCCCATTCTTCAAAGAATTATCATCATCAAATAAATTTGACTATGCCAAAACCATGACTGTGTATGCAAATGTTTTCTTGCTCAGACTTCCATTGTGTATGCCTTTAGCAAACTTTACTCAGATTATTACTGCTATATTGTGTAATCATTCAGCAATCTGCTAATCTACTGTTTACAATCAGTGCATACATCATTGAGCATATTAATCCTGTAGCCATCATTGAGCATATAGCATTGTATTATAGCACATCATGTTGCTGTGTACTTGGCATAAACAACATTAAGCATTTGTATATTACACAGCGTATTACTACCATCCAAGCTTGGACAATTGGAGGAAGACTCCACCGCTTGTCATCTTCAGAGTTGTTTGTAGATGTTCAAAGGAGTTAACATGGAGATATCTTTGCTGTTCCTTGTATTCAAAATTCAGATCTGGCACACACCATTAACTTCACCATCATCATCAGACCCTTATTATAAATACAAACTGTAAAGAAAAAAAAGGACTTGGTTCTGGTCTGCCTTTTATATTGTATAATATCCAGACTGTCTGCTACAGGATGAATGAATCCTTGGAAAAACAAACTGCTGCTACCTTTGATGAATGCCTTCTCCTAGTGTTCATTTGCTTCCTTGCTAAGATTCAATGCTCAAAGACAAGTTTAAATGCTGCTATAGGTGAAATCAGTTTCTCTCTGGTAGGCTGCTACAGGAGTATGTTGCTTCTCACTGTGATTTCTATTCCCAAACTTCTCCACATCTTCATGTCTGCTGCTGCAAAATTTGAATTGTT
>LPNX010531463.1:248821-259223 GCA_001517045.1 Pseudotsuga menziesii | reverse complement strand
TTCGCCTTCCCTGCACACCTGTGTCCTGGTACCCATGGTTCCTGACAGGTGAAGCATAGCTTCTTCCTTCTCAAGTCTTTCCTAGTGTCCTCATCTAACCGAGTTTTCTTGGGCACATCCTGCTGGAAAGGTTTCCTGTCCTTGTCCCTAACAGGAAAATTGGTTTTCAGAGGAAATTTGTTTTTGGGCACTGAATCCTGAAGATCCCTTGCCCTGCTAATAGCATCCTGCAGAGTGAGGGGTTTGTAGGCTTTCACCCATCCCCGTAGTGGCTCAATGAGGGCCTCAGTGAATAACATAGTCAATCTGCTCTCTGACACATCTGTTATCATAACGGCTAGCCTCTGAAATTCTGAAATGAAAGCTTCTGCACTACCAGTATGCTTGAGTTGAGCCAACTCCCTGAAATGGATCTCTGGATCTTTCCTGTCAAACCTCTTTATGAGTTTCTGAGTGAACTCACCGTAAGAATGTATGGTGTTGTGACCCAATGTCACCAATCCGTGGTACCACCATTCGTGAGCTTCTCTGTCCAGGTGAAGTGTAGCCAATTTAATGGCGTCTGTCTCTGTCATGGAGTTGAGTTGGAAATAGGTATCCAACTTTTGGACCCATGTTCTCGCTGATCCTCCGCGAGTCCCATCAAAGTTTGGGATGGTTAACCTGCGCAAGGTCTTCTGCAGCTCATAGTTGTGATTGAAACCCTTGTTGAAATTCCTGGGCATGTTCCTACTCTTCATGTTGCAGAAATCTGAGAAAGACATGGCAGCATGAAACTCATCCCCTAAGTCTCTGTACTCCTGCAAATAAGCCCCAAAAGGCTCGCTAGGTTCTACTTGCATGACCGGGCCCCCTGCTGTATCTGCCAAGAAGTGAGGCATGGTAGGCCTGATAGTAGGTCTGCTGTATATGTGCGGAGTGTTCTGGATGTTAGTGTACACCATCTTTCCACTGCTGCTTGAAGATCCCCGATCTACCGGTGAGGGAGGTGTACTGTTGATACCTGTTTCCGGTTTCGCTGATAGTCTGTTGATTGCATTGAGGACTTCTTTTTGTCCTTTGGCTAAGTCTTGCAATGCAGAGACCAAGCTGCGAAACTCCATCCGATTCTCCTCTTCTCCCGTTCCTTTTCCCCTATCTGAATGTATACCTGTTTGTTCCATGTCTGAATTGGTATCTTCTAGTTGGATATCTTCAAATTCTTCTGTGTATCTACTCTTCCTCCTCCTATAGGTTACAAAAAGATCTCCTTCTGTATTCATCTACTTTTCATCTCTTAAGCCCACAGCTGGCCAAGAAAACAGCTCTGATACCACTGTAATATCCCAAATCCCGATATTTTCTATTTCTAAGCAAGAAGGTTGATACAACTGGGCATGCAAACTGCCATGCAAAAATCCCTATTTTATAGGAAAAATTAGGGTTAGGGTTTGTGAGATAGAATGAACACTTACCACTGATAAGACAGCTGGACTGCTCCAAAGAAAGTATGCCGGCACTGAGAGCTAGATCGGAGATGAACTGATCTCCTCTGCTTACGGTGAACCCCCAGCAACAAGACGCCCAGTCAGAAAAGGATGACGCCCTCAGGGAAGGAGGTGTCCGATGGAGCTGCGGATTTACGGGGCTGATAGCCTTTCCGTGCCGGAGAGAATGCCTGATACAAGAGTGATTTCTGAGTCCTCTAGGCAGGATAGCGACTTGCTTCTGAGAGACAGCTGCTCACGCCCCTGGAATCCCGAAACTGCTGATAACTGTTCCGGATGAGCACAGATGGATCTGATAATCACCAGGTACCGGAGTATGATGCTAATGATGAGAATGGTGCCTGAGTTTCGGAAGGAAACTGAGATCTGAAGGCCCCACAGCTGATTAGGGCTTTCCGGCTGAAAACCCTCCCTTTACGGCTGCACACGTGTCCCTGCAACGATCTATACCATATGCTAGATAACTGATGAATGAATGAAGAACAAGTGGTGCACCAGTATGGCTTACCCTGAATAAGACTAGAGCAGATGTTTCACTGCCGAAATCCTGTTAGCTGAAGACTCCGTCTCCAACCCCAACTGCTGTGCTGCACGCTGTGCTGCTATTCCAAGAGCTCCCAAAATAATCATAATCCAAAGTGAAGTCTCCTCTCGCTTTATCCTCTATTTATAAAGTTCAACTGCGCAAAACCTAATCTTTGACCTAATTAGGTCACTTTATCTTCTAATTTTCCGTTGACTTGCATGCATGCGGATGGAGACTTAAATAGTGCATGCATCATTAAATAATGCTTGGATGGCATGCACGAAGGTGGCTTTTGGCCCTGCTGGCCCTTCTTGACCAAATGATGATGCCCTAGATCTTCCATGGATGGCATCATTCCTCAGTTGATTCCCTAGCTGTCAGTAACCGCTCAAACCCACAGGAATCACATAGGTTAGCGGTTTTGGGCCTCAAGGCCTAATTGGAAGAGGACATTACACCTTACCCATCCCTCATCCACGTGGGTCTCCCTCATGCGTTTTTTGGGGGGGAAGAACCTGGGCATTGTTCTCATTCACGTGGAAGGACGCAACTAATCTCTCCCTCACGCAGGGGATTTTCCTCACACAGTGGGAATCTTCCAAAGCTCTCCTTCCTCACGTTTTTTGTTGTTCTTGTGTGTGATCCCTCAAGCATCCACATTTTTCTCTCCCTCGCATCCATGGAGCTGTCGTGCGTTCTCCATTCACGTTTTTGTTGTTCCCTTTGTTTTCCCCATGGTTGGGAAGTGGTTTGTGAACATTCAGTGGTTGGGATCTCTGCTAGGAGTTTTTGTGTTGATTTCCACAGTGGGAAATTTCGTTGTTGTGGTTACACAGTGAATGAAAGAGAAGACCCACGAATTTTGGGTGGTTGCTGAGGTTGTTTTGGCCACGTGAAACCCATAAACATTTCTGAGTCTGAATGCATGAGATGGGAATTTGAGAGGGTCATTTTTGCCTATGTAAATCCTTTGAACCGTTTTTGAATTCATGTTGCTCACCCAGGGGTTGATTTTCCCCATTCACCAAATCGTTTTCTGCTTGAAAAGTGTTTCCTTCATACCCAGCATGTGCATTTTGTTGTTGTGGGCATCCTTGTGATGGCTTGGCAAAGTAAGTCCAAGGAACCATCTGTTGATTGGATGATTGTGTGTTTGATGTATGGTTCAGCTTGGCTAAGTAAGTCCAAGGATCCCTCCATGTTATTGGCTTGATTTCCTTAACAGTCTGTGAAACCCAACAGTGTGTTGACTTGACTGTGAACGTTTGGTTTTGGCTATGTGTGAGCCTGTTATTCCTTAGTGCCTTGTGGAATCATGCCCAGCTCAGGGGTGGCGGTGATGCTGAGAGATTGATGAGCACACTGGCCTGTGGTTGAGTGGAACGTTGCAGGAACATAGCTAGTTGCGGACCAACTTCTTTTCCAGATAAGTATTCTTGTGTATTTAATCTCTTCAATGAATTGTTTATGAATTAAAATGAACATGAGGAATGTGTTGAATGAATGTTTTTGCTTCCGTTGTAGATTGCATTATGCATCTGTGTATGTTGTTATATTAATGCATTTTATTTTATGTTTATGTTCATGGGGCTAGATTGCCCATTCGATAGCAGCAATAGCCTAGTTGCGTCCTCTCCATCGTCGGTATGAGGGGTGGGGACGTGATACACGAAAGTTCCCTTCTTTCCTGAAGGTTCTAACTTCGTCCTTTTCTCCTTGGGCACATGTATGTAGACTGGACAACCAAATATTCGGAGGTGACCCACTTCTGGTTTTTATCTTGTAAAAGCGTCTTCAAAAGTCATGTTCTTCATGTAATGTCCCCATACCCCATAATGCGGATAAATTAAAACTTTTACTTCAAGAACCCTTGTTCTCCTTCAAATCACAGGGCATGGACGTTAACACACACTTCAACCTTCATTCTCAGGCTTAGAAACCACTGTAACAATCATTCCGCACTGGACCTGTCTTTCCGCAGTCCGCGTTCCGCACTTTCGCTTTCCCCCCCTTCCGACCTCAGAAGTCGAAAATTGAAAACATAAAGCTCAACGGGAATACTTAAACTCCCTTCTGCCTCCCGCACTTCCGCTCTCTGCCTTCCGCCTTCGGAGATTGGAAATCAGAAGCATAATGTGCGACAGGAACAATTAACGGCACTTATGCCTTCCGCCTTCCGCACTTCCGCTTTCTACCTTCCGCACCTCGAAACCCGGAAATCGAAAAGCTATCTTTTTGCCTTAGAATCCTTCTGCGCTTCCGACTTCTGCCTTCCGACCTCGGACTTCGGAAAACCCACTTTCTGCCTTGTTTTCAACTACCCTTTCCGCCTCCCGTCTTCCGCCTTCCACAGGAGGGGGTGCGAAAACACAACAATTCTGCCCTGTTCAACTTTTCCTCTTCCGGTTTCTGCCTTCCGCAGGTGGATTCCAAGGGGCGGAAACTCAACGATTCTTGCCTTGGCTGCATTTTTGGCCCTGTAACAGGCTTCTAGTCTCCATGAACTTAGGCAAATACATCAAATAAACATAAGACATGTACAGAAGTGAAATGCAGGCAAACATAAGGAAGTAAACTTCTACTTAACCATTATCAAGCATTCAACATGATCATAATAAATCATAAGCAAATACATAGCATAAACAAGCATAACAGAGATACTTATCTTGACGGTTAAGTTGTCCAACAACTAGCTATGTGGTTGCAACATTCCACCCAACCATAGGCCAGTTGTGTTCATCAATCTCTCAACACAAGTGCCACCCCCGAGCTGGGCACGACTTTCACAAGGAACTAGGGAACAACAGACTTACACACAGCCAGACCAAAGCACACACACAGTCAAGCCAACATAGTTGGGTCTGTCAGACTTTCCAGCCAAGCCAACACCAAATTGGGTTTATCAGGCTGTAGGCTTACAAGCCAAACAATGTTGGGTTTATCAGGCTTACTCAGCCAAGCCAGCAGACAGTTGGGTTTATTAGACTGTTCACAGTCAAGCCAACTTCCAAAATAAGGACCAGCCAAGCCACAGATGGGTTTATCAGGCACCTAGCCAAGCCATCATTCACAATTGGTTTCTCAGGCTGTCCAGCCAAGGATTGCACATGGCCAAAACACAACAAGACACAGCCAAGCCAATATCCAATTGGGTTTCTCAGGATGCTAGGGTAGTGGAACAGTAGAATGACTAAGCTAGTGGCTCGTTCAAGAGCTAGGGACACCTTCGCAAGGTCTATATGGTCTGGGATCCACATTACCTACATACCCAACACAAGGAAACATCCCCTTCTCTGCTCCACAGTCCCTCGGGTTATGCCTTCCCTTCCAGTGCTCTTCAGGGCAGGCAGTGAGGATTTACGAGCCACTCTTACTCTTTCCTGAGGTCCCTCTCTGCACTAGGTTTATCAAGCCCATTCCTCTTCTCTTCCACTCCTTAAGCTTGCATACAGTTCAAACCCAAAACAGGGTGCACAACATAGCAACCCACAGGAAGAAACATAGCAACACAAACTTACACTCACTCTGTGACAGAGGAGACCATTGAACAACAACACTGGGGAAACCACAGGTGACCACACTTACTCATAAAATCGAGTGATCTCCACCGCTCATTCACTCAGCAAAACAAGGAGACCACTGAACCTCTGCGCGGCTGAGGATGGTAAACAACAGGTGAACAACCCACAACAAAACACGGTTCTGCCTCCAGGATGAACGCACAGGGCGCATGAACAGAAACACGACTCTCCCCCCTCGAGCAGGCTCCACGAACAGGACGAATGAATCCAACGTTCAGCGCGACTTAAGGATGAGGGAACGGGCATGCATTCCCACGTGGGTTTACTTGCTGCAGAAGCAAGAACACGGCCTCCCAGGCTGCAGACCTACAGACTTGCAGGCTTGCTTAGTCAAGCCATCAGACCGCCATGCCTTGCTCTTCCCAAGGCATTAATTGCCTCAACCAACTTTTGGAAGAAATTGATGATTGAGGACAAAGGACAAAAGTAGCTGAGGGTTCATGGGTTTCCCCATTGACATTTGGTCACACCCTATTGGCTCAGGAATTTGACTAACTCCCCTCCCTATCCCTTGTGGAATCATGTCTCCATCTCTTTCACGTTGCAGTACCATAGCTAGTTGTGGTATTTTATTAATTTGCATAGTTACGTGATATATCAGCATATATACTGTGCTTGACTTAGCACTATCACCATAGGTATCAACCTTGATCACCTGTACAAAACACAAGATCAATGACAGGGCCTTGGCCTTGAGCTCTATGCCATGATCTCAATGCAATATATACATCATGTACAATTCAATACCAAGGGGTCGAAACCGGGGTATTACATTCACTATCTTATGTAGGCATCTGTCTTGTACATATGCAATTGTCCTGGATGCTTTTGCCCATAAGAACATGGATAGAATCTGGTCATGTATAATGGCTTTCACTGCCTCCACAATTGTTTTGTTCCTTCTTTCAGCAACCTCGTTTCGATGGGGATTGTAGGGAAGTTTAAGCTCCCTGTTAATTCCTGTTTCTTTGCAGAAATCATTGAATTATATAGAGGTGTATTCTCCACCATTATCTGATCGTAGAATCTTGATCCTCTTCCCTGACAAATTCTCGACTTGTGCTTTGAACTCCTTGAATTTACTGAGTACTTCCTAGGATTCCTTGGTCTTAAGGAAGTAGATCCAATTCTTTCTTGAGTAGTCATCAATGAAGGTCACATAGTAATGATATCCTCCCAATGAGGCAATTGTCATTGGACCACACAGGTCAGAGTGCACTAGATCCAAGAATTCTTTGGATCTACTCTTACTATTTGGGAAGGATTTATTGGCATTCTTGCCAAGTGCACATCCTCTACATGTTCCATCATGGTCTACCTATAGCACTGGTATACCTGAAACTACGTTCTTTACTGTTGGGAGAGCTCTGTAATTTAAATGAGCTAGACTTATGTGCCATAGCGCACCCATACTTGCAGATTCATGGACTAGGGCTTGGACTGGTAGAGTATTCAGTCGATATAAGCTCTCCTCTCTCATACCAATTACTTTGACAGTATCCATGCTTTAGTTCTTTTGCTAAGCAAGTACTTTTCCATATGAAAATGCTACCTGATATCCTTTGTCTTCTAAGGTTGAGATGGATACAAGATTTCTTTTCATGCTGATGCAGAAGCACCAAGTAAAGTCAGCAATGTAATGTCTTGATCACATGTTGTGACTAGGGGAATGATTCAAATGGTCAGAGGAAACACTAATTGAAATGTTATTTAATTAAAATTCCAGGCAGTCAGCCTTGTTGTCAATTTTAGAGTTAAAATAGAAGTAGATGATTATCAACAGCTCCCTGCGATGAGACTAGGACATCTGTTTGTCTGTTGAATAAAAAAATAGGAGTTGGTTCTGTTGCCCACCTATTTCAACTAGGTGGCAACCTCATGTACATTGAAGATGTACATTATGTGCAGTTTGTACCATGGAAAAATTTTGGGGATTTTTCATTCAGCAGGGCAATTATGCCCCTTTTGTACACGAAATGTCCGCTCCCCTGCGTGGGATAATTAATGTAACTTTATATGTCATCATGGGTCATTCCTCTAAGGATGTCACCATGGACTTTATTATCAGGGAAGTCCTCTTCACTGAGTGTTTTTTTTCCCTTCCAGTTAATTTTGTTAATTAACAATTTTAATTGGTTGGATTTTTCACTCACCAATCCTCCAAAGTGGTGAATTGGCATTCTGATAATCAAGCCCATGAGGTGGCTAAGGTTTCAAGTTGTTGTCCATGACCATGCTAGCCATATCTTGTAGTCTTGCGGAATTTCGTTAGGATTTTAATTTCTATTTTGATTTTTTCTTAATTAATTAACTTTACCATTTGGTGGTTAATTAATTAAGTTTCGATGTAATAATGTAATTTATTGAACTTTGGCATTTTGTAATAGGGGCTATGAATGCAAATGAAAAAGTTATGACACCCCCTAAGCCATTGGTTCAAGTCCCGTGTCATTCTGACAAGGAGTTGGGAAGTTAGACCAATTTGGGTTAAGACAAGGTATTTTTTCCTAGGAAATTAATCTAATTTCCAAGGGTGAAAAATTAAATTATTTGATTTTGAAGGAAAAAATCAAATAAGGCCATGGTAATTAAGTTTGGGAGGTGGCTAATCATAGTTAATTTTTATTTAAATAAACCCCCCCATGGTCAAAATAATTTTTTGAAGATTTCCCAAGTGGGGTGCCCCTCTTGTCTTAATAAAAGATAAAAAATAAAAGATTTAAAGTAAAAAATTTAAATAAAAGATTAAAAAATAAAAAATAAAAAATAAAAGATTAAAAATAAAAATAAAAAATAAAACATTAAAAATTAAAATTAAAATAAAAGATAAATAATAATAATAATAATAATAATAATAATAATAATAAAAGATAAAAACAAAAAATTAAAAATTAAAAATGAGAGATAAAATAAAAGATTAAATAAAATATAAACGATAAAAAATAAAAGAATAAAAAGATAAAAATAAAAGATAAAAAATTTTAAATAATAAAAATTTAAATTTGAGTCAAAAGAGGGCCCCACTTGAGTCATGGAAACCCTAGATCTAAGGGTTAAGCTTCATTGTGACATGGATCTATCTTTTTTACCATTGATTTGAAAAGGCACCCTTACTTATGATTGGTGGATGGCTTGCAAAGTCAACAAACCTAGATCTAAGGGTGGAGAAGAGCTAGAGTTTAGATCTATGTTTTGGGCCCATGATTTGAGAGTGGGTTTGAGATCTTTTCAACTATAAAAGAGAGGCCCCTCCTCTCATTTTATCATCATTCTTTGGAGCATGGTTATGCTGCCAAAATACTCTCTTCTCATTCTCTTCTCTATTCTTCTCTCTCAAGCCCTAAGAGGCTCTTTTGTATCAAGCTTTGCCCTAGTTGGGCCATACTCAAGGAAATTCTTTAGAGGAACATTGTGCTATTGTTCTACATTCTTCATGGTCCATTGTTGAGGTAACTTGTATCTTGTATTTGGTTTTTGCATATTTGTATTAGTCTAGTTAGCTCTCCACAAAATATTTTGTGGAGAGACTAGAGAGTAGAAGTATTTTTACCCTCTTTTGTGAATTGTTTAGCAAATTTCTTCAAAGTATTTTGTAGAGATTGTTAGATATTCATCACTAGGCTTACATTTTCTTGCAAATCTAATATTTGTTTACAGGTTTTCTAAACCAAAGACATCTCTCCAAGGGTTTCATCTTCAAATCTGCATTTTCGACCATCTCTCTCTCTCTCCTAAAACTAGGTTTTATTCATTGTATAGTGAATAAAACCCTTGTTTCAAGGCTTTCTTTCATTATAGATTAGTATAGAATTATAAATCTGCTGTTCATATATCATTTAGAGGCCAAAAAATTCATTTTTTGGCCACTAAAACTTCATTTTTTCCAAAATTTCAAGTTCAGATTTTTCAATAAATTTTCTGGGTATTATACTAATCTGTGCTAACTTTATGTTTTAGTGTTTCTGCAGTAAATTCCAGCAAGTAAAGTTGCTGGTTTGTTGCAGGTTTATGCACAGAAGAGGGGGTTATGCTGCCCAAAATTGCCTTGAAAAGCCCTAGAAAAGTTTTGGTCCAAAAGGGGCCAAAAAACCTCAATTTTTCCTCTCTTTTCTACAAGATTGTAAACCCCAAAAGAGAAGTTCTCTTTGGGGTATTCTCTAAAGCTTTGAAAGCTGTTGTAAATCTGTATATGAGTAGTGTAGAGATAGCCTAGAACACTAGTTGCTTAGATTTATTTTTATGCAAGTTTTATTTCTGTTTACCCACCTTCCCTTAAGGGATTGAAGTGAGGTTAGGTTAATCATTTTTATTTCTGTTTACCCACCATCTCTGTTACAGAGATTGTTGTGTGGTTAAGATATTGTTTTAGCTAATTGCATTTTCCTTTCAAGTTTCTATTCAAAGTAATAAAATCTAATTTTTATTTCTGTCAAACGAGTAACCATACAACCCACTGATCCGATGTATCCTCTGTCCCAACTTGTTATCTCCCTTTAGGGACTTCAAGTTGGGTATGAAAAGCAGGAGAGGTGGGGGCTTAGCTTAATTAGAACAACTTCTTTTTCTGCTACAAACCTTCACACTTTGTTTTTTCAGTCCAGGGTTCAAGTACCAGCACCTCCCATAAGGGATACCGCTTGGTTGTGCCCTGTTGATAGTTTTAAAAATTTACTTGCATGCTTAACCACTACAAGATTTAAAATTTACCCCTAAAATTAACCAACAACGAATTTAGCCCCTGTTCCTCTACTCGGTTATCACCCTTCGGGGTACTCACGAGATACGACAAGGGGTAGAGGAGTTTTGGG
>LPNX010531463.1:238169-248670 GCA_001517045.1 Pseudotsuga menziesii | reverse complement strand
GTGGTGACAGTGGTCCCCAGCTCTAACTTGCCCCCAAGGACACACAAAGCGGGTTGGAGACTTCCCCGTGTCATAAAGTGTGTATTAGGCGGCAACAGGGTCATTCTAAAATTAGTAAATTCCTAAATCTAAGGAGGGGTTTGTTAGTTTTTAGCATGAGTTAGAAGAAAAGAAAAAGATAGGAAGAAGATGGTAGTCGAGACAGAGAGGGTTTGCAGAGAAAAAAAACGTAGGTTTATGGCAGAGATTATGGAAGCCTAGAAGACGTCTGGAACCCTTACATTCAAAATTGTTTACTCTGTGTGTGATCAAGTGTAAAATCGTGTTTAAGCTGCCCAAAAATCACATGTTTGCCATATCTTGGAGTCGACTGTGTAGATCTGTAAGTTCTTGCAGGTTGTCTAGTATTCATATTGAAATCGTGTTAAGTTTATGAGTATACAATTACAGGTTTATTGAAATTCTTGTGTGCATTTAACATAAACAGCAACCAAGTTTATAAACGATCCCTGCTTGATATCTATGACGGAACCCCCAAGTGTTCAGAAGTTAACGAAATTTCTATTCCCCGTAATCCTTATCCATTCTAGTTGTGAATTAGATTGAAATTCGATCCCTTGGATCGACAATTCAAATTCATTACGGAAAGCTCCAAAGGATATGGTGGAACCATCGAAATAGTTTCCTTTTCACTATTCACCCTTGCACCAAGTGGTATCAGAGCTGAAGGAACAAGGAGTTTCTTTGTTGTGTAAAGAGGAATTTTTTTCATCTTTTCCGAGGTCAAAGAAACAAGAGGAAGAAATCTGAACAGTAATAATTTGAGAGCAAAATTATTACCTCAGAAATGGCTTTCAGAATAGGACATGGCAGAGGAGGTCCAAAGGGAGAAGCTGAATCATCAAGTCAGCCAGAACAACCTCAGAGAGGAAGAGACTTCAAAGGAAGAAGATCTTTTCAAAGAGGCCGAGGAAGAGGCAGGAATTATGAGGTTAGATGTTATACCTATGGAAAGACAGGACATATGTCTTGGGATTGTCCAAAAGGGGCTGCAAGACAGGGAAATGTTCAAGTTGCACAAGCTGAAACTAAACAAAGAGTACCTGAGAATCATGTTGAGATTCCGGAAGCAGGAGAAGCCTTGTTGATGAGGAGGACTTTGTTGAAGCCAAGCAAAGAGGTGCATGAACCTGAACAGAGGAAAAGTTTGTTCAAAACAATGTGCAAATCACAAGGTAAGTGTTGCAAATTAATTGTTGATAATGGCAGTACTGATAATTTAGTTTCTGTAGAGATGGTTGAAAAGTTAGGATTGCAGAGAGAAAAGCATCCTACACCCTACAGAGTTTCTCGGTTGCAGAAGGGACACCAAGTATTGGTCAATGAGCAGTGCAAAGTTGATTTCCACATTGGGAATTACAAAGATCAAGTCATATGTGATGTGATACCAATGGATGTGTGTCATGTACTGTTGGGTAGACCATGGCAGTATGATAGGAATGTGATGTATAATGGCAGAGAAAATACTTTTGTCTTGGAGAAAGAAGGCAAAAAACATACTCTTGTTCCTCTAAAGGAAGAGAAAACAGAGGAGCAAACCAGCCCAAAGGTATTGCTAGTCAAGGAGAAAGAATTTCTGGAACAGCTGCAAGAGGAAGAGGTAAGTTTTGCTATTGTTGGTAAACCTAGGACTGTTATAACCAACACTAGAATGGATGAATTACATGCTGAAATTCAGAAATTATTAGAGGAGTATGTAGACATAGTTGTGGATGATTTGCCAAATGAATTACCACCCGTAAGAAGTATCAGCCATCACATAGATTTGATTCCTGGAGCTAGCTTGCCAAACAAAGCAGCTTACAGAATGACTCCAGCAGAGAATGTAGAGATCAGCAGACAAGTACAAGAACTATTGGATAAAGGATTGGTCATAGAGAGTTTAAGTCCTTGTGTTGTACCTACAGTATTGAGTCCCAAGAAAGGAGGTGAATGGAGGATGTGTACAGATTCTAGGGCCATAAACAAGATCACCATCAAGTATAGATTTCCTTTACCTAGGATGGATGATTTAATGGATTGCTTGAGTGGTTCAAACTATTTCTCTAAAATAGACTTGAAAAGTGGATATCATCAGATAAGAATGAAGGAAGGTGATGAGTGGAAGACAGCTTTCAAAACAAATACAGGGTTATATGAATGGTTAGTTATGCCTTTTGGTTTGACTAATGCACCTAGTACTTTTATGAGATTCATGAACGAAGTACTTAAAGAATTCATAGGAAAGTTTGTCATAGTATATTTGGATGATATTCTTGTTTTCAGCAAGACAAAAGAAGAGCATATTAGGCACTTGAATCTGGTTTTAAAGAAATTGCATGATGAAAAACTCCTAATAAATATGAATAAGTGTTTCTTTATGAAGAAGGAATGGTTTACTTAGGATTGTCATTTCACAAGAAGGACTAAAGATGGACCTCGAGAAAGTAAAAGCAATTGCAGATTGGCCATCTCCAAGGAATATATTTGAGGTAAGAAGCTTTCATGGGTTGGCAAATTTTTACAGAAAGTTCATCAAGAATTTTAGTGGAATATGTGCTCTAATCCTGGACACAGTGAAGAAAGAAAAACAGCCATTCAAATGGATTGTTGCAGCAGAGAAAGGTTTTAAATTATTGAAAGAGAAGATCACTGAGAAGCTTGTTTTAGCTCTCCCAGATTTCAGAAAAATATTTTCTGTTAGGTGTGATGCTAGTGGATATGCCATTGGAGGAGAGCTGAGTCAAGATGACAAACCAATTGCATATTTCAATGAGAAATTGAATGAAGCAAAACAGAAATATTCCACCTATGATAAAGAATTCTATGCAGTAATCCAAGCTCTGAAAAAGTGGAGACATTACCTTATGCCAAGGGAATTTATTCTATATTCTGACAATCATGCTTTGCAATTTATAACTAAGCAAGAAAAGTTAAATCAGAAACATGCTAAATGGGTTGAATTTATGCAAAATTTCACTTTTGTTTTAAAGCATATATGTGGAAGTTCTAATAAAGTTGCAGATGCCTTGAACAGAAGATGTTTAGTTTTGCAGGAAGTCCAAGTGAATGTTCTTGGATTAGAACATTTGAAGGACATGTATGAAGAAGATGCTGATTTCAAAGAAGCATATGAAGCTTGTCAGAACCAAGTATTCAGAGATAGAAGCCCATGGATAGACCTAATGATACAGGAAGGACTACTGTTTAAGGGAAGCAAGTTGTGCATTCCTAAATGTTCAATGAGGGAGAATTTATTGAAGGAAAAGCATAGTGGAGGACTTGCGGGTCATTTTGGAAATGACAAAACCTATGCCCAATTAAGTAATTTTTACTATTGGCCAAGAATGAGAGCAGATGTACAGAAGTTTGTTGGGAAATGTCAAATCTGTCAACATGCAAAAGGGAGGCAACAGAATACTGGATTGTATCAGCCATTACCTATTCCAAAGAAGCCTTGGGATGCTGTAAGTATGGATTTTGTTCTAGGATTGCCAAGAACACAGAGAGGTAATGACTCTATATTTGTTGTGATCGATAGATTTTCAAAGATGGCACACTTTATTCCTTGCACAAAAACTAGTGATGCCACTCTCATTACAAATCTGTTTTTCAAAGAGATACTAAGACTTCATGGTCTCCCTATAAGTATAGTCTCTGATAGAGATACTAAATTTGTTGGACATTTCTAGACGACTTTATGGAAGAAGTTGGGAACATACCTTAATTTTAGCTCAGCTTACCATCCTCAAACAGATGGACAAACTGAAGTTACAAACAGAAGTTTGGGTAATATTCTGAGAAGTTTGGTTAGTGAACATCCTAATCAATGGGATCTAGCTTTACCACAGGCTGAGTTTGCATACAATGACTCACCTAATAAAAGTACAAGTCTGAGTCCTTTTAAGATTGTTTATGGGACAAATCCAAGAGGAGTGTTTGAGCTCAGAGACTTAGGAATGATGGAGAAAAGGAGTGCAGATGCAGAGGAATTTGCTACAGACATGAAATTGTTGCATGAACAAGTTAAAGAACAATTGCAGCAGAATAATCTAAAATACAAACAGAGGGCAAACTTGAAGAGGAGACAAGTAAATTTTGAAGAAGGTGACTTGGTATTGGCATACCTGAAGAAAGAACGGCTCCCTAGAGGCACTTATAATAAATTAAAGCTTAAGAAGATTGGACCTTGTCGAATCTTGAGGAAGTTTTCAGCCAATGCTAATGAAATTGAACTTCCAAGTGATATGGGCATATCACCTATCTTCAATATTGCAGATTTGTATCCTTATCAAAAGGCTGAAACTTCATCAACGAATGAATTGGATACAGGACAGAAAGTGGAATGGCAGAAACAAATCCCTGTTGTACCAAAGTTGGAAATGGAGAAGATCTTGGACACTAGAGTGCTGAAGAAAACCAGAGGACAGGAATACTATGAGTACCTAATCAAGTGGAAGAATCAGCCACTTGAAGATGCTACCTGGGTGACTGCGGCACTCATACAGAAAAGTGGCAAAACTGTGGAAGAACTCATGAACAGGAGTTCATGAATTTTTCTCACTTGAGGAGTCAAATACAGGAGCACCAAGTAAAGTCAGCAATGTGATGTCTTGATCACATGTTGTGACTAGGGGAATGATTCAAATGGTCAGAGGAAACACTAATTGAAATGTTATTTAATTACAATTCCAGGCAGTCAGCCTTGTTGTCAATTTTAGAGTTAAAATAGAAGTAGATGATTATCAACAGCTCCCTGCGAGGAGACTAGGACATCTGTTTGTCTGTTGAATAAAAAAATAGGAGTTAGTTCATTCTAAAATTAGTAAATTCCTAAATCTAAGGAGGGGTTTGTTAGTTGTTAGCACGAGTTAGAAGAAAAGAAAAAGATAGGAAGAAGATGGTAGTCGAGACAGAGAGGGTTTGTAGAGAAAAAAAAACGTAGGTTTATGGTAGAGATTATGGAAGCCTGGAAGACGTCTGGAACCCTTGCATTCAAAATTGTTTACTATGTGTGTGATCAAGTGTAAAATCGTGTTTAAGCTGCCCAAAAATCACATGTTTGCCATATCTTGGAGTCGACTGTGTAGATCTGTAAGTTCTTGCAGGTTGTCTGGTATTCATATTGAAATCGTGTTAAGTTTATGAGTATACAGTTACAAGTTTTATTGAAATTCTTGTGTGCATTTAACGTAAACAGCAACCAAGTTTATAAACGATCCCTGGTTGATATCTATGACGGAACCCCCAAGTGTTCAGAAGTTAACGAAATTTCTATTCCCCGTAATCCTTATCCATTCTAGTTGTGAATTAGATTGAAATTCGATCCCTTGGATCGACGGTTCAAATTCATTACGGAAAAGCTCCAAAGGATATGGTGGAACAATCGAAATAGTTTCCTTTTCACTATTCACCCTTGCACCACATGCCAGGTACGTAAAGCACATCACTTAAGTGTAGAGTATCATCAAACTCTAGCTGAAGGGAGGTATCCCCAGATCCCTTCACAGTATAGTTGGCATCATCTTCAAGTACAACTCGAAGAAGAGAATCCTTCTCAACAATTTCTAAGAGATTTTCTTTATATCACGTCATGTGTCTAGATGCACCACTATCTATGAGCCAAGTATCACTAGTGGTGGGAATAGTACCTGATAGAGCTGATATGAAGAAGAATTATGTACGATCTTCAACCTTGATGCTGATCTTCTTGACTGTAGATCTGAATCTGAAACCCTAGCAGACTAGGTCAAAACTGAAGGTTAGAGTTTTTGAAAACTAACTCCATAGATAAATGTGCCCTAGAGAGGCGACTTGAGAAGAGGAAGAGTTGAGCCAAAACTGTGGAGGCAGTAGGTCAAAAACTGAAACCCTAATTTCTGTTGCAGCTACAAAATTAGGTCAAAATTTGAAAATTCTCAGAATTGAATTCTGTCTTCACCAAACGATGCACCCCCCTTAGAGCGAAATTCCCAAGGCTCTTTTTTTCCAAAAGGTTGAGTGAATACCTTGAAAGATGAAACCCTAGTTTCGACAGGTTTACGACAAAGTTTCAGCGATGGCTTCTTCTAGCACTGCTCTGATACCATGTTAGATTTTCTTAAGATTATAGTAGTATATCTTAATTGCATTCATCAATAGGATCACTAGAAGATAGAAAAAGCACAGAACAATAACACAAGTATTTTTCACCTGGGAAACCCAAATGAGAGAAAACCCAGCAACCTTCGTCTAGAGATAATAATTATGAGATCAAAGTACAATGAAGAAAGAGAAAATATGGAAATGTTTTCCAAAGATAGAAACCCTGAAAACAGTCTTCTTCTGCAGTAAATGCGAACTTCTCTCTCCGAGAAAACTACGAACTTATCTTGTGTTGCTGCTGTGTGTTATAATGAGGAGGGGCACCTCCTATTTATACCAGTGTTACAAAAATCGGCGATTTATCGCCAACATCGCGAGAAATCGCGATGTCTCCTTGCCGACGATAATATCGCTGAACATCGCCCCGATTTTTTAGCGATTTTTTTCGGCGATGTTTGCTTGGAAAAATCACGATTTTAACACGATGTTTTCCAAAAAATCTTGAATCGACGTTAGCTTTTTTGTTTTATTTCATTTGGTTCCTGATAGGAGTAGGAGCGAGGGTTCCCGACGTCCGTTTGGTAACTTGGTTGCACTTGCCGACAGGAGGAAGGAGTTTCGTGAACGGAGGATCTGCGCAATGGAAAAACGTTTTTTATTTACTGTTTTAAAATTTAAACAATGAGGTTTTACTACCGACAGAGTCCAGATTGTGGCCCGCCGCCCTTGTGGGTGCCGGTGGACTGTGTGATATACGCTGGCTGTCCCGGTTTTACTGCTCTCATGGGTGCTCTGTGTGATATACGCCGACGAAGCCAAAGTCAAGTCCCGGCTGTGGGTAGTAGGGTACCAGTAAACTTTAATAAATATAATTTATACTATATATAATATATATACTATATACTATATAATATATAATATGTATTATATATTATGTATTATATATTATGTATTATATATAATTATAATATATATTATATATATAAATTTATAATACACTAATCAATATATAGTATATTTAAATTTTTAATTTTTAAAACATACAAATTAAATTTAAATTTAAATGTATATAAATTTTAAATTAATAAATATACAGTATAAAACATTTAAATTTTAAATTTAAATCTTTGTATTTTTTTACATTATCGATATATTGCCGATGTTTGCCGACATTTTCGCCGATAAATCCGATAATTTCTTTTTGGACCCTCGGCGATATATTCGCCGACACGATATTTGTAACATTGATTTATACAGATTTTCCACTAATAATTTAATTGGGGCCAACTTCACTTGGGAGAGAAACATAATTTACATTTTTATAATTTTATTGTCTTTTCTTTTGCTTGCTTTCCTCCCCAAGGTCTACATTGTTCTTCTAGGGTTTATATGATTGATTACAATAAGTTCATCTCCCATAGGAGGTACAATACAAGAACAATAAGAATAGCTTGTAAAGTTGCACAAACTCCAACATTTTCTAGTACTGTGGTTTTGCTAGGTCCTTATGAAAGGTCATCAACCTGCATATGTCTTCATTGTTTTTCTACCCCCTTCATTGAAAGGATACCCTTCTTGGTGACTTAACCTTGTGTTATACAGGCTTTCAGCCTTTCTGGTCTACGCTTTGATGAACCAGTAATTCAACTAGCTGCTAAAGGTCATTGAACATTCTTTAAAAAGGCATAACAGGATCCCTCACACATGTTGACTCTTCTGGTCTGGTTTGGAAGAGTGAACAAAGTTCTTGACTGTAGTTGATATATTGCAATTTAAACTCAAATTTTTAGAAAAATGAAAGGGAATGAAAAAGAAAGAAAGAGAAAAACACGAATGATTAACGGAAATAAGAATCATTTGAACCAGTGGCACCATCTTGCAAAAAGAGACTTTAAGGTGAAAAGACTTAAAAAATAGTTTCACAATAAAATTATAAATTCTAGAACTAGTTGTACAAGATTCCATAAGTATTAACCTTACAAGATTTAACAAGCAAACTGAGAAGACATACGAAAGGCACTACAAACAACAAAAAACTGGAGAATAACAAATCTGAATTAATTTCCTAGTGGGAGCACTGCTATGAAAGAGGTTCATGAATTATCAAAAAACACCTAAAGATTAAGACAAGAAAAAAACAAAAGGTTATCTTAACAACCAACATTCTTTTCAAAATAGATCAACATGGAATATTTAAACTATAATCCTGTAAATAAAAGTCATAGGGCAACCAATTCCATTATATTAGATGCCAAAATTAGAGAGGGTGACGGGAAAGTATATATATCTCTGTTTCTACCCCACAAAAATAGGATGATTGGCAGACAATCAAAACATACCACTGCTCTGAGGTCCCATTATGGAAACAACAGCATACGAAAGGCCACATTCTGACAACCCCACATCCTTCATGAAACTCTTAAGGTCAGCTTCATTGAAGACGCCTTCTCCATCAATGAGCTGAATAGAACAGCATGCTTCCTCAGACATATCTACAAAATGCACAGTTCAAAAGATAGCTAAGACAAGTATTTTCTACATAAATATTTTGATATAATTTTATTTTTGTTCCATTGTTAAAAAAAGTATCACAAGATCACTATACTAAGATTCATTTCTCATATACACCAACCAAAAATAAATCACTTAACTTGTGTTAGCTATGCAACACAATTCCATTTTCGTTTTAGGCATGCCAGTAATATCCTGTTCTACTTTAACTCACTGAGATCACGTACACAATTTATAGATCAAACAGAAAAAGATCATAACATTATAATCTAAAATAATGAAATTGCATCAAATATAGAATATCAATAAGCAACTGCCCACAAAATATATAACTTCAGATGTTCATAAGTTAGAGTGCAATACTTCACAAATTTTCCTTTTCTTTAAACCAGCTCTCACAAGGGAACTTTTATTTCCCTTCCATCTAAGTCCCAACGAGATCCCCAACTGTAATACTCGATAGTAATAATGATGATATTTCCAACAACACATCAAATATTTATAACACTCCTTGCTCGCTTCTTCATCAGCAAAGAAGTAGAACTCAACTTCATCTTCAATCCTGCCACATACCGAACATGACCCCAGAACAAAAGCTGTGTTTAATAAGCTTGAGAACTTCTCCAACGCTCTAATCCATCCCAAATCATGTTTCCATTCTACTTCCTCAATGGCTTTCAAACATATGCTTCCCAGAAATGTCATCTGAATATGAAGCAATGATGAAATATAATGGAACTAACAAATTACGTGCAAACAATGGAACCAAAGACTTATGTGCGAACAAACAATAGCCATCCTATTCTTCTTCTTAGCCTTTGCTCCAAGGAAAACGAAAGTATTCATGTGAATCAATTTTTTCTTTGTAAATCACCACAATAAGAGAGTTCAACAAAGAAGATAATCTACTTGCAACCTTAAAACATTCCATGGTGGTTTATGGACACTTTGTATATGACTTTAGACCTCTGCAACCTTGTTTTGGGTTAATGAGAGAAAGTGCAAATTTACTAGGAAAATGTGATCAACTGGTCCTTCTTGGTTTGGTCCCAAACACCACCGAACCTTTCCAAAATTCTTATGGAGGGATCCTATGGGATTTAACACATACTAACAGACATCAGACACTCAATGGTCGAATCAGAAAACTCATTTTGACATGATATTCAAGTTTGCACAATTTGACCAATTTATAGCTTTAGACTAGTGAAACCCAAGTTGATCCAAATGCACCCAAATGACTTCAAATTCGGTATGGAAGAGCTTGATGGGTATTGGGGAATCCTAATTCATATTATGAATGCTCATCCAACTTGCTTTTGACCCTAGGGAAAGAAGGACAAAAACACTAGGAAAATCAATGTTAAAACCCCCAAGGGTAGATGACAATTTTGCTCTCCAAATGCAATACGAACCTCCCAACTTTCAGAACATAGTATGTGGATGCATATCAAACATCAATTTCTGTCATTATTCATGGTAATTAAGCTTTTCAAACTGGTTATGAGGTGCAACATCTATATGGTAACTTTAAGTGAATTTGCTTAAGCGAAAATGGTGTTAATAGCTCGATTTTGACTCATGGAAAGTAGATTGAATGGTTCAGAAAATGACATGAAATATGAAGACCATAAAAAGCATTCAAGTGGATGCCCCAATAGCATTAAATATCAGAGAAATTCCTTCATACAAACCTGATATGCAATCTTTCAAAGTGGAAGTCAAATACATGAAAACTAGTCATTCAAGAGTATGGGAATGCAAGCCTTTCACACTAGAGTTTCTTGGATTTCGAGATACAGAGAATATGGTCATGAAATTACAGAGTTATACATCATTTATGTATTTCCCATCATCATCAAACTCG
>LPNX010531463.1:213605-238094 GCA_001517045.1 Pseudotsuga menziesii | reverse complement strand
AATATGATATACAACTCTTTCCAAAATGGAAGCCAAATACATGAAAACTAGTCATTCAAAAGCATGGGAGTGCAAGCCTTTCACACATGGATTTCTGATATTTCGATCTTTCAAAATGGAAGTCAAATACATGAAAACTAGTCATTCAAGAGTATGGGAATGCAAGCCTTTCACACTAGAGTTTCTTGGATTTCGAGATACAGAGAATATGGTCATGAAATTAGAGAGTTATACATCATTTATGTATTTCCCATCATCATCAAACTCAGAGAAAAGTCCTCATACAAATATGATATACAACTCTTTCCAAAATGGAAGCCAAATACATGAAAACTAGTCATTCAAAAGCATGGGAGTGCAAGCCTTTCACACATGGATTTCTGATATTTCGACTTACAAAGCATATGGACATAAGATTACAGATCCATACATCATATACCCAAGCTTGGGCATCAAATATCCTCAGTCAAGTGCACACACCACTCCAACAAGTGCGCCATCAACATGAGAGTGTGGGGGAATGGAGAAGAATGAATGAGAGAATAGGGAGATAGATGAGAATTTGACTGTATGGACCTTCAACATGCAACTAAAACACCTTCATTAAGCTCCAATGAGAGCTCTGAAAGGCCTCTCCATCAACCAACTTGGAAAGGAATCCAACTCCCTCAAAATTGGTTCACAAGCAAGGAGAGTGAACACTCACCGTGCAATGTACAAGCAAAAGCTCTCCAAAATTCCAAAGGCCAATTAACAAATGATCAAAAGTCATTCTCCTTCCTCGTGACATCCTTTTATTAACTTCATGAGGCTTCCTAAGGTCAAATTTCTCTCCTTGGGCTTCCTCCAACTCATCTTAGTGGTTTAGTAACTCTCATGACACTTGTCTTCCTCTTCATGCTCCGATTCTTTCCCCAATTCGAATGGTTGCCTCTAACTCCCAAATTCAATCTCATGGTGGCTATTTTTAGCCCTGTAATGTCAGATTTTTCATATATCTGCAATCAGGTCTGAATTTATCATACTTGTCATAGAATCTTTCATCATTTGTTGTCATAGAGTGCATGGAATCTCTTTCCAAGTGGCACACATTGTCTTCTAGTCTCTTCTTCTTCCATGGGAGTTACTCTCCTTTCCTAATTCGAATTCCTTGGCTCATTATATTATATTTGACACTACATCACCCTCCAATAACGTTACATTACCCATGTGCTCGAATTTTGATGAAGATCACGCCAAGTGTGTGGGGAATTTAGTCATCCAAAAGCTCCACAAGCTTCCAAGTGTGTCTTCATGAACCCATACCACCTTATTTTCTTAGCATTTATCATTTATGTGACCCATTTAAATGTGAATATGGTAAACTAAAGTCCTTTTGGGTCCCATAGCCCCTCGTTACAAAATTTATGTCTCCATCTCAACCTAGGGAACTAGTAGGTTGGTGAAACAATATTTGCAAATAGTCTTATTTGGAAATTATTTAATTGGGAACATGACACCTTCTCCATTTGCTCATCTCAAATTTCCAATCCATCAATATGTTGTTAATAGCAATGTGTACAATTTTCTATCTTTTGCATCCTCCTTAATTCTCTACAAAATCTTTTTCTTAAGCAAAATCTCAAGTCACAAATAGATGATACAAATACACAAAACAATGTGTGGGTTGCCTGCCACCTTGCAGTAGATTATAGAGTGAAAAAACATCGATCCTAGATTGTTCTATGTGCAAAGCTTACAAGGCCACCTAGAATCCCATTGTTTCAAACCTAATACAAATCTATCAAGATGCCATCAGAAAGCAGTGTTTTGCTAAGGTCGCCAAACGCAGGACTAAATTCATCTCAAAGATGGACGACCCTAAGCTGATTGCTAGTATGCCTTGATATCAGCACAATACCACCAATGTAATAAGGTACTCAAACCCAAGAAAGCACACAAAAACAAGTATGCATGTATGAGAGGAGATTGTCATATATAAGTATACACAGGCTTCACATTCATTTGTAATAGTATATAAAGAGTACAAAATTTGTAATAGTATATAAAGAGTATAGAATTGTGGGAAGAGTGATCAAAATTAACATGTCTCCTAAGAAACCGGACACGTTGATTTAGGGCCATGTGTCCCGTGTCCGCGTGCTGGACACGGACACGTTGACAGATCGTGTCTGACACGACTGTCAATCGTGTCCTGTGTTTGGACACGCGAGTCCGGGCACTGTCCCATCGTGTCCCCAAAACAGGACACGATTTTGACAGTCGGGCCCATAAAAACACGATTTTTCTCATCTTTTTATTTCATTTCTAATTTGTGGGAGACCTCTAAGAGGGTTTTTTTGGCAGGTGAAGAGGATTTGAAGGCTTTGGAAGGGTGCTAAAGGATTTGGAAGGGGTTTTTTTGCAAGTGAAGGTGGATTTGGTTGGGTGGATTGCAAGCTCAACCAACAAGCAAGAAGAACAATGTCTCATTCAGCTAGTGGAGCAGGTAGAGGGCAAAGGAAAGGGAGAAATGCCCCATCTAATGTCTCCCCTCCTATTCCTCCAAACACAAGCTCTTCTACTCTTCTTGCTAGTGCTCCATTTGCTGCTAGTGGAGCTCATGCTCCATTGAACCCTGTTTTAACAAGACAACAAGCCCAAGAGAAGAAATACCCTTTGTAGAGGTATGTGACTAGGAAAGAAGGGCCCAGGGCAAAGCTAGGTGGGGGAGGCAATGTGTCTTGGACTTGCAATTTTTGCAAGAATGAATTCAAGAGCACATACTACCGAGTTAAGAACCATTTGTTGGCCCTCCGTAATTGTGGGATTTCTTCATGTAAAGGTGTGAGTGTTATCCAAAGGAAAGAAATGGGAAAGGAGGATCAAGAAGGCGCAGGGAATGTAGCAGCAGCAAGCAAGAAAAAGGATGAGGATCCTCTTTCATTCTTAAGGAAACCCTCTACAATTCGGCCTCCATTTCCACCTAAAGGTGATCCGCATCTAGCAAAAAGGAGGCCAAGTGGTCCAATGGACAAGATTTTCCAACAAGAGGCACGAGAAGAGGTAGACCTCACCATTGCATTCTTTTTCTACCTCAACTTCATCTCATTCAATGTTGCACGGTCACCATTGTTTTTTGAGATGTGTCGAAGTCTCAGTGAACGAGCTCCATCTGGTTATGTGCCTCCTAGTTCGAAGAAGATTAGAACCACATTGTTGGTTAAGGCAAAGAAGGAGGTCGACAAAATTCTTGAGCGAATTAGAGCAACATGGCCCTCATCTTAAGTGAGTATTGTTTCCGATGGATGGACGGATCCAGCATGCCATCCACTCATCAATTTCATGGTATCTTCCCAAAATGGACCGGTGTTCTTGAAAGCAGTGGATGCTCTTGGGAAATACAAGGATGCACATTTTATGGGTGAGTTATTCATCCAAACCATTGAAGAAGTAGGTGTTGATTCTTGTGTACAAATCATCACGGACAATGCACCTGTTTGCAAAGCCGCTGGCATGATTGTGGAAACTAAATATCCACAGGTATTTTCATTTATGAGGTGGCTATTTCAGGATAGAGACTTACTTGATGAGGTGGAGGCGGGCTTTGTAGAGTTTTCCTGTGCTACTGGGAGATTTGGAGGCTATGATGTGGTTGGAGATAGGGGAGTTAAGAAGCCCTATAATTGGTGGGCAACTCATGGGGCAACATGCCCTATTCTACAGAAGCTATCCTTGAGGATCATCTCTCAAGTTACATCATCCTCTAGTTGTGAGAGGAATTGGAGCACATATGGCAACTTGTACAGTTTGAAGAAGAGCAGGCTTGAGCAGTCCAGAGCAGAGACGATGGTGTATGTGCACAACAACCTTTGTCTTATTTACAGGAAGAGGGAGGAGTGGGTGAAGGGAAAGACAAAGATGTGGGATGTCTTTCATGATGATATGGGTTTGGACAGCAGTACTGAGTTGGCATTAGCCAACCTAGATCCTAATGATCCAGTGCTAGAGCCGGTGACATTTGATGATAGTGATCCTTTAGAGGGGTCATCCTCCACACTAGCAGATAACGATCCTATCATGGTTGAGGAGGAGGAGGAGGAGAGCAGTGATGAGTTTGTTGATTCAGGCATGGAGGAGGATGAGGACTATTGATAGATGAGATTCTTCATTCTTCTATTTTGATCTACACCTTTTTGTATTTACTATTGCCAGTGGCATTCTGACATCTATGTAATACATTAGATGATTATACTGTATACATTTTGATTTTCATGACTTTATGAGAAATATGGTTTTGAGTCATGAGTATTGACATCTTGATCTATGACTATGATATCTATATGTCTCATAATATGATTGTGATTACTGATTTGATTTGTAAATGTGTAATACTAATGTTAAATATGCATTGATTCTGATTTATATTGAATATTTGTAAAAAAATGGATCTATGTGTCTATAATTTTAAATTTTTCATATATATAATTTTTTTTAATATATATATATAACGTGTCCTACGTGTCCTGATTTCGGGGGTCAGCGTGTCCGTGTCAGACACTCGAATCCCCGTGTCCTGTGTCCCCGTGTCAAATGACTCAGCAAGTCTCCAATAAAATATATTAAAGTGGGTGAGTACTCAATTTATACCGTCACCCAAAATAGGGAAGGATAAAGTACTAAGTGTACTAAATTTACAACACATAAAATACATGTCTGCACATGTTGACTAGACTAAGTCTCGTCAATTCCTCCCTGCTGTAAGAAAATCATCCACAATTTATGTTGAAGACGAAGTAAGTGCTACCTAAACGCTGATTGGGACAGGGATTTGCCTTGAGTGGGCAAAGCGCCTTTGTGACCCGCAACATAAGTGGTGATTTAGCGGCACCTGGTGAGTATGGTGGGGACATCAAGAAGAGTATCATCAAGGCAAAGTCAAAAATATGGAATTTGGCCTCTGGATGTGTAAATGGAATAGATTCATCCTAGTGAGTTGGTTACATCTACCACATCATGGATGCCATGCTCAGGTGGCAAGTCCAACTTAAAGGCATTAGGATACATTTGTTATATTCTGGTGTAAGTACCAAACAATCTAGGATTGAGCCTTGATGCCACTAGTTTTTGAAGCACTGCTTATCCAAATGAGGCCAAACTCAGTCAACAACCTAAAAATGTCAAGCAACTCGACCTCAATCATGAAATGCCCTATGCTTGGCATGTTTCATTGGAAAGAAGCCATGAAGCTCATTGTGGATCTTTGCCAAATTCTGCACAAGCAAAGATAAGAAAATTATATTAATGTCCAATAAATGACCACAAAAGTAGGTCAATGAGATTGTATGGTAACAAGATGTCAATACAAAGTCATAGCACTAAGGCGATTCCTATAAAAAGAGAGAAGCATGACTCTAACCTAGAAAACAAACCAAACAACAACGAGGCTAACTCCATAGATGGAGAGTCGACTCAAGAAGGAGATATACAAAAATATTCGATCCAAAAGAAAAAAAGTATATATAGAGTGAATCTGAGAGCTATGATATAGAAACAATGAGACCCTCATGGATCACTGCAAGCATCTCTCCTACCACCTGAGGCCGACTGAAAGAATCTCAAAAGAGTACACTATCAGAAGGTATTACTAGAAAAGAAGCTATAATGGGTAGTACATCGTTGCTCGGAGTAGGGACCCCATTGCTATGTACTAGGAGGAATTATCTAGTTGTTGGGATGGGGTCAAGGTCGACCACATCGTTGGCATCAGAGAGACATAGAGGTGGTCCTCTGTTCCCTATTTGATCTGCGATCAAAGGCAATAGGCTATCCATCTATCTCTTAGTGCCCTGCAAGGAAGGAAGCACTAGAAATAAGGAAGTGATACACTAAGTGGAGGATAGTCCCAACTATTAAAGTAGCTGGAGGGTGAGGGAACAAAGTCGCAGGGCCTCTTGCAAGTATAAGGCTACGCATCTCTAATCATGGTATTTGAAGAAGCTAGTCAACGTACGAAACTTCGTGAGAAGGTCCCTTAAGAGACAAAGTAACTGTCCACAAATCTCATAATAGAGGGGGCATCACAAGATAAACTGCTCCTCAATCTCAACCTCTCGGAGCTGACAAACCTAACAAACCTTATCTGATCGATCAATCTAATGATATATCTCAATCCTGAGGCAATGAGAGCCCACTCTGAACTGGCCTAAAGGAATACGAAGAGCATGGGCCAAATGATGAAGTCTATAATGGGGCCGAACAATGATGCCATCCCTCGGTTCCAAGAAGTGTGTAGCGTAGAAGGCCATCTTTGGACATAAAACTCCCTGGGGGTTGATCCAAGTAACCTACACAAACTATTTATAAATGTTGTCTCTGTTGAATCTATTCAACTCCTATCTAGTAGGTAAGAGGTGTCCAAGTGCGTCCAAGGAATACCTAAATGGAGGAATTTGGTCCATCGCAATACCAACTGATGCCAAAAGATCCACAACCCCTGCTATAATGTCCCCCCTCTAATTAAGCATACCAAACACCCGCTAACCTATTTAATTCCCTTAGGTTCGAGCGGGTACTGCATAAGAGGGAATTGACTGAATGGATTTGATACTTAGAGCACTACAGGACATTCCTTCAGCGTCAAGTCATCAGTCAGATGGAAGAAGCCTTATTTCTTTAGGCTTAAAAGTCAACATTAAAATAGAATTGCATGCATGCAAAAGTAAAGCGAAAACCCTAAAAGTGACATGCAAACCCTAAAAGTTCATGAGATTCTATTTAAGAGGGTAATGAGACCAAAGAAGGTTACTCATGATTATTATTGATTTTGGAGCTCTTGAGTAGCAGCACAGTGTGCGGCCACAGCAGTTGGGGTTGAAGACGGCGTCTTCAGCTAACGGGGTTTCGGCAGTGAAATATCTGCCCTAGTCTCATCCAGGTTCACCATCCGCTCTTCAACTTATTCATCCAATTGCAGTTATCCAATATCCATCAGAGATTGTTTGCAGGAACACGTGTGCAACCGTAGGGGGGTTTTTAGCTAGAAAACCCCAAATCATTCGTTGGGTCCTCAAATCTCTGTTTATCTTCAGAATACTGGCACCATTCTCATCATCGGTATCATCCTCCAGTACCCGATGATTATCAGATCCTATTTTGCTCATTCGGAGCAGTTCTCAGCAATTTGGGAATCAGGGGGGCGTGGGCAACTAAACCTCCAGTTCAAATCACTAGCCTGCTTAGGGATCTCATAACTTCTGCATGTGTCGGGCATCCTCTCCGGCACGAAAAGACTACCACTCCTGCAAATTCTCAGCTACAACAGACACCTCCTTCACTGAAAACATCACCCTTAGCTAATTTTGGGTTCATGCTGCTAGGGTATCACCGGAGGAAGGGAGCACCAGTTCTTCACCAGATCAGCTCTTGATGCATGCATATTCTCTCAAGAGCATTTCAGTCGGCTTATCAGTGGTAAGTGTTACATTCTATCCAGCAAACCCTAACCCTAAATTCAACTATAATATAGGGCAATTTTGCATGGCAGTTTTGCATGCCCGACTATTCAGTAACTTTGCATAGAATCAGTAGAATATCGGTATTTGGGATATTACAGTGGTATCAGAGCATGTTCCTTGCCAATTGTGGGCTTGAACGTGAGAAGTAGATGAATACAAAAGAGGACACTTTTGTAACCTATAGGAAAAGAAGGAGTAGGTACACGGAGGACTTTGAGGATATCCAACTAGAAGATACCAACTCAGACATGGACCCAACAGGTATACACTCTGACAGGGGAAAAGGAACGAGAGAAGATGAGGACAGAATGGAGTTTCGCAACCTAGTAAGCGCATTGCAAGACTTAGCCAAAGGGCAAAAAGACGTACTTAATGCAATCAACAGATTATCGACGAAACCAAAACCAAGTAATAGCAGTACACCTCTCTCACCGGTAGATAGAGGATCTGATAGAGGGTCTACAAGCAGCAGTGGGAAACATGCATACACCAATATGCAGAACACACCCCACATATATAACAGACCTTCTAGCATGCCCACTATGCCTCACTTCTTGGCAGAGGCAGTAGCAGGTCCAGTCATGCAGGTAGAGCCTAGCGAACTCTTTGGGGCCTATTTGCAAGAATACAGGGACTTAGGGGATGAGTTTCATGCAGCCATGTCTTTTTCGGATTTTTGCAACATGAAGAGTAGGAACAGGCCCAAGAATTTCAACAAGGGATTCAATCATAACTATGAGTTGCAGAAAACCTTGGGCAAGTTAACCATCCCAAACTTTGATGGGACTCACAAAGGTTCAGCGAGGATATGGGTTCAGAAGTTGGATACCTACTTCCAACTCAATCGCATGACAGAGACAGATGCCATTAAATTGGCAACACTCCACCTGGCCGGAGAGGCCCATGAGTGGTGGTACCATGGATTAGTGACATTGGGTCACAACACCATCCACTCCTATAGTGAGTTTACTCAGAAACTCATGGAGCAGTTCAACAGGAAAGATCTAGAGATACATTTCAGCGAGTTGGCTCAACTTAAACAGACAGGTAGCACCGAGGCCTTCATCTCAGAATTCCAGAGGATAGCTGTTATGGTAAAAGATGTGTCAGAGAGCAGATTGACGATGTTGTCTACTGAGGCCCTAACAGAGCCACTACGGGGATGGGTGAAAGCCTACAAACCCCCCACTCTACAGGATGCCATTAACCGAGCCAGAGATCTCCAAGACTCAATTCCAAAGAACAGGTTCCCACTCAAGACCAGCTTTCCAGTTAGGGACAAGGACAAGAAACCTTTCCAGCAGGAAGTCCCGAAGAAAACATGGTTAGGCGATGACACCAGGAAAGACTCGAGACAGAAGAAATTATGTTTTACTTGTCAGGAACCATGGGTTGCAGGACACAGGTGCACAGGAAAGGCCAAGGCCCACTACATATTCAGACAGTGAGGGGGAGGACTACAAGCAGGAAATAATAGAAGAATTGCGGGCGGCAGAGGAGGAGTCACTCCAGGGTGATACACTAGAGGGAGTTATTGCTACACTATCTGGAGTACCTAGATTCCATACTCTCAGGATCAGGGGAGTAGTACAAGGCCACAGAGTGGGAGTATTGGTTGATAGGGGAGAAACCCACAATTTCATTGATGCAGCTTGGGTAGCCAAGAGGAGTATTCCGACAGAGAAGTTTGAGGGATTTACTGTAGCAGTAGCCAGAAATTTTAGCATGGAGTGCAACTATTGGATTCCAAAACTGAATGTCACATTAGGCAACTACCAGATGACAGATTCATTTTATGTAATGGATGTGGCAGATACACATGTAGTATTAGGCGTTCAATGGCTTTATTCAATAGGGAAATATACTATAGACTACTGAGCAATGGAAACGGAATTCCAGGGACCAGATGGAAAACAGATAGTTTTGAGGGGCATGAACACTTATCCCCCAAAACCAGTCTCTTCACAGAGAATGGAGGCAGTGCTCAGGCAAGATGACATAGAATGGTCGGCAGAATTTTTGTCACCTTTAGAAAACCTCCAGAGAACAACACCCAACACCGAGCAGATATTCAGGCCTTATTGCAGAAGCACGAAAAGGTATTCCGGGACCTTCCAGCAGGTAGACCGCCAGACAGGGGATTTGAGCACATCATTGAGCAGGAGGAGGGGACATAGGCAGTCATCACCACCCCTTACCGACATCCCAAAAGATACAAGGATGAGATCGAGAAGACGATCAAGGAATTACTAGAGCTAGGATATATTCGGCCCAGTTCTAGTCCCTTTGCATCATCAGTGGTCTTAGTTAAGAAGAAGGAGGGCACACTGCAAACATGCATCGACTATAGAGCACTCAACAAAAAGACCATCAAAAACAGGTATCATGTTCCCAGGATTGATGAACTCATGGACGAGCTGCGGGGTGCCAAATACTTTTCAAAGATTGATCTTCGCTCAGGGTACCACCAGATCCAAGTAAGGGATCAAGACATTTCTAAAACAGCTTTTCGTTGCCACTATGGTCACTATGAGTTCTTGGTCATGCCTTTTGGACTCACCAATGCTCCAGCCACCTTCCAATCGTGCATGAACCATACTTTCAGAGCTCAGTTACATAAGTATTTGCTAGTACTCTTTGATGATATTTTGATTTACAGCAAAACGTGGGAAAAACATCTGAAACATTTAGATGAAGTATCGAGCATTCTAGACGAGCACTTGCTTTACACGAAGGTGTCTAAGTGTGAATTTGGCATGAAGGAGATGTTGTATCTAGGGCACATCATCAGTGCAGAAGGGGTACAGGTTCATATGGAAAAAATCCGAGCTATCAGGGATTGGCCCACGCCAAAAACAATCACGGAACTGAAAGGCTTCTTAGGCCTTTGCACATATTACCGGAGGTATGTTAAGGGCTTCTCCAAATTTGTCGCACCACTCACTGATCTCACAAAGAAGGGGGCCTTCACTTGGACAGAATTAACACAGAAAACCGTTGAGGAGATGAAAGTCATCATGAGTTGTTGCCCGGTTTTAGCACTACCAGACTTCTCACAGCCATTTGTAGTAGAATGTGATGCATCAGGGGAAGGGCTACGGACAATATTGACGCAAAACCATCACCCAATTGCATTCGAGAGCAGGAAACTGAAAAACTATGAGCACCACTACTCTATATATGACAAGGAGATGCTAGCCATCTTACATGCTCTCACTAAATTCAGACAGTACTTGGTGGGCAGCAAGTTCAAAATCAAGACGGATCATAACAGCCTCAAGTACTTCTTGGAGCAGAAGGAGCTGAATGAGCACCAACAGAGATGGGTTAGCAAGGTGCAAGCTTACGATTTCGAGATAGAGTATGTGAAGGGTAAGAACAATACAGTAGCTGATGCATTATCTAGACGACCCACTTCATTATATCTCATGAGTATATCCACTGATTGGAGGTCTCTTCTGATAGTAGAGTACTCCAAAAATAAATTTGCTTGCGAATTATTGGATGGACAGGTTCAGAATGACAAGTACAGAATTATTGATGACATCATCTATTACAAGAACAGGATATACCTCATCCCAGACTCAGCCTTAAAAAAGAAGATCATACAGGCATCACATGACTCTCCATTATCAGGACATCAGGGCTTCTTGAAGACCTACAGGCAGATCCGAGAGAGGTTCTCATGGATGGGTTTCAAGGGGGAGGTTATGTAGCACGTGCGGGAATGCAGCATTTGTCAGCAGAACAAGGTCGAGCACATCCATCCAACAGGGTTACTTCAACCACTACCAATTCCGGAACATAAGTGGGAAAGTATCTCCATGGACTTCATTGCAGGGTTGCCCAAGGTCCAAGGGCAAGATTGCTTATATGTCGTGGTTGATCAACTGACCAAATTCGCCCATTTCTTTGCTATATCATCCAATTACTCCGCAGGCCAGGTAGCCGAGTTATTTTTCAAAAAAGTTTTTAGATTACACGGGTTACCCAAAACCATATTCAGTGATCGAGACAGTAAATTTACCAGTGCCTTCTGGTAGGAGTTATTCAGATTGGTAGGGACAAAACTCGCTACCTGTACGAGCTATCACCCGCAAAGCGACGAACAGACTGAGATTGTCAACAAGTGGGATGAAGGGTATCTACGCAATTATGTAGCAGGCCAACAGAGGACATGGATTAAGTGGCTACACTTAGGGGAATACTGTTACAATACCACCTACCACATGTCTATCAAGATGACACATTTTAAAGCATTGTATGGCTATGAGGCACTGAGCTTCGCAGATCTAGCCTTTGGAGACAGCAGAGCACCCAAGGCCAAAGATTGGATACAAGACAGTCAGGATATTCTCAAAATCCTGAAAGAAAACTTACAGGTAGCACAGAATCAACAGAAACTCTACGCAGACAGACACAACGTTGAGAGGAGCTTCGAGGAAGGAGATCTAATATATTTGCGGTTACAACCATACAGTCAATCTTCCCTCAGACAGAAAGGAGCGAAGAAACTAAAACCTCGCTTCTATGGTCCTTACAAGGTAATTCGAAAGGTTGGAGAGGTGGCTTATGAGCTAGACCTGCCGGAAGAAAGAAGGATTCACAATGTATTCCATGTGTCAAGTCTCAAGAAAACATTAGGACAACACATTACTCCATCCACGGAATTACCTCCTCTAGATGATGAAGGGCGACTGGTATTATTTCCAAAGCAAATCCTACAGGTACGAGAAAGGAAGCTTCGAAACAAAGCAATTCGAGAGTAACTGGTGAAATGGAAGGAATTACCCATGGAGGACGCCACATGGGAAGGAGAGCAGGTATTGCAGCATCCTACTTTGCAGTTGCTTGAGGACAAGCAATTTCAAGCAAGGAGGACTATAATGTCCCCCATCTAATTAAGCATACCAAACACCCACTAACCTATTTAATTCCCTTAGGTTCGAGTGAGTATTGCATAAGAGGGAATTGACTGAATGGATTTGATACTTAGAGCACTACAGGGCATTCCTTCAACGTCAAGTCATCAGTTGGATGGAAGAAGCCTTATTTCTTTAGGCTTAAAAGTCAACATTAAAATTTAAAATAGAATTGCATGCATGCAAAAGTAAAGCAAAAACCCTAAAAGTTCATGAGATTCTATTTAAGAGGGTAATGAGACCAAAGAAGGTTACTCGTGATTATTATTGATTTTGGAGCTCTTGAGTAGCAGCACAGCGTGCAGCCACAACAGTTGGGGTTGAAGTCGACGTCTTCAACTAACGGGGTTTCGGCAATGAAATATCTACCCTAGACTCATCCAGGGTAAAACATCCAGGTTCACCATCCGCTCTTCAACTTATTCATCCAGTTGCAGTTATCCAGTATCCATCAGAGATTGTTTGCAGGGACACGTGTGTAGCCGTAGGGGGGTTTTTTGCTGGAAAACCCCAAATCATTCTCTGGGTCCTTAGATCTCCGTTTATCTTCAGAATACTGGCACCATTCTCATCATCGATATCATCGTCTAGTACCCGATGATTATCAGATCCTGTTTTGCTCATCCAGAGCAGTTCTCAGCAATTTGGGAATCAGGGGGGCGTGAGCAGCTAAACCTCCAATTCAATTCGCTAGCCTGCTTAGGGATCTCAGAACTTCTGCATGTGTCAAGCATCCTCTCCAGTACAAGAAGACTACCACCCCTACAAATTCTCAGCTACAACTGACACCTCCTTCAATGAAAACGCCACCCTTAGCTGATTTTGGATTCATGCTGCTAGGGTATCACCAAAGGCAGGGAGCACCAGTTCTTCACCAGATCAGTTCTTGATGCATGCATATTCTCTCAGGAGCATTTCAGTCGGCTTATCAGTGGTAAGTGTTACATTCTATCCTGCAAGCCCTAACCCTAAATTCAGCTTTAATATAGGCCAATTTTGCATGGCAGTTTTGCATGCCTTGCTATTTAATAATTTTGCATAGAATAAGTAGAATATCAGTATTTGGGATATTACACTTGCATACCAACAACTGATGCAACCAGAGGACTAATTGAGGCAATGGATTCTGATGAGAAATAGCCCAAGAACAGGTATTGATCTTACCCCTTCATTAAGTCAAGAAAACTTCAAAGTCGACGTAAGAGAGAGACAAGCCTGTCGAAAAGGTCGAACACTGAAATTTGCAAGTATAATGGGTTGACGTACTGACTATTTGCATCTAATGATGCGATGAAGGAGGATCTGCACTCTCTCTACTAAAGCCTAATCACAGTCTAGTAAGCAAGGCCCCCAAACTCTAAAAGCCATAGAGGGCTGTGGGTCGGATGAGAATATCCATGAGATACTTCTTGGATGAGATGTCCTAAAAATGGTGTCTGAAGCACTGTCTCTCAAGAAAGGCTACGGATCCGTACCCTTTATTGACTCGGGGTTAAAGGACATGATGTAGACTAAAACGAGGCCTTGTGAACTGTATTCCCAAATAGGTATAGGTGCTAGTGATCTCAATCTCTTCCCCTCCGAAAAAGAATGAAGATCAGTGAATAACTTCTTCAACCCATTGAAGATCATAACCTTGGTTTTACCCAAGTTTACTGTCAATTGACGAAGATCACAAAAGAGGGTCGAAGCATCTAACGGTCTCTGCAACTCCTCCAGAGATGAAGACAAGAGGACCACATCTTTAGCGAAGAGCAAGATGGAGATCGAGAATGGATGGAGAAGGCACCTATCAATGTGTTGACTAAATTGTCATTGATGCCAACAGGTGTGTGTTAGTGTGTCTGAGGGTTGAGTAAGTGTCAGTGTCAAAGGAGACCTTTTGACTTTGTCCAAGCCCAAGTCTGAAGCCCTTGGAGCCCTTGAGACAATGGCAAAAGCCCTGAACACCCTGTAGAGTGGTTAAGTACCCCCAAGTTGGTTCGATGGTTCCCCAGTTGTGTCATTGGCACCACAACCATTCCCTATTACCCTAGAATGTGTTCTTGGTGGGTTAAAGGTGCAAAAGTCCGAATGACCCTTTCAGTGGTCATTTGTGTATGGTAGAGGTTCTGATACCCTAAGAAAAGTCTAGGCACCCCTACATCCGGGTGGTTATGGTCCCTAAGCCTACATATACCTTTACATTAGCACTTGTAGCCCTTACTTGATTTCACTTAGACCCTAACCTTTAAGTAACGAAGTATTAAATAAAATAATAAACCTAAGAATTAAAGCATCTTAATAAAACCCTAATTAAATTTGTAACAAGTGTGACCATACACAATATAGTTAAAACTTTCATTAACTATAATATTTAAACATGTTAAATCAAGCCCTAACCCCTCTATCCTACACCTACAAGTCTGCCCCATTAAACTCAACAATCAAAACAAGTAAAAGAATTAAAAGATTAATTAATGCCATAACGATTGAATGTTTTAATAAAATAAATTAATAACTCCGTATTAAACATTACAATATTCAATAAATAAATTAATCACTTGTTTACCCTCCAAAGTCGATCCCTTTCTATCCTTTAGCAGGTCAGCTCTTTAAATTTTAATTAAAAACTAAAAAAAATCATTTTAGCCTAACCTAGGTCAGCCCCAACACATTACCTTCAATGCATATAAATAAACCTTGTTTATCATTCATTTCACACATAAAAAATTCGCTAGTCTCTGAGGTTTCTTGGGTTTAGGAGCAGTGTTCTGAGGCATTTTCATGGAAGTTTCCTAAGGCAGCAGCAGTTCCGAAATTTCCACAGGGATATCCTTTTGATCAACATTCAGTTTTTTTTTGGTTTAAAGTCTGTGTTTTAGTGGCCTTCTTCCTGAACAGACCCGAGCTGTCTGAGGAAACTCGTGGGCATAACAGCAGCAGCAGAAGAAGTGGATCCGAGTTTCCACAGAGAATAATCTTTGGGTTAAGTCAGCTATACAGTCCAGAGTTCTTTTGCAAACAGTCCACAGTCTGAGTTAGTGTGACTGTTGCTTACTTTTCCGAGTTTTTACAAGCTTAAACAGTCCCAGCACTCTCCTCAGTCCTGAATCTGTAGAAGTGAAAGCTATGAACCTTAGTGCATGAGGTTTTCTTCCACACCACGAATCTACAACAGCGAATTGACTGAGTTTTCATGGGTAAAGACAGCAGCAACTGCCCTATCCGAGTTTGTCCACAGAGTTAATACTGCTGCCTTCCTTGCCAATTGTGTGACAGTCCCGAAATTCAAGTATGAAAGGCATGTTGGCATGAAATTGTTGAACAGTATGAACAGTGAGCTATGCACATGTGTTGGAGTGCATATATGAACAGTAGTATGATGAACAATGTATATAGTACAGTAATATGTCAAAGTGGATGAACAAGTAAAATGTGATTTATGCTTGTATAGTGTACACTGGTATGTAGTATGAAGTAAAACAATGATTAGCTTGTACATATGATATCAGTGTACAGTTGTTTATGAAGAGGTCAGTGATTGGTATGTACAGAGATCAATAAGTGTACAGCAGTGTACAAGTATACAAGTACATGCGGTATGATCAGTGATATTAGTGTACAAGCTGTGATTCATTATATAATGATGTATGCCTTGATATGATACATGATGATGATGATGTGATGATGCATGTTATGATGATGCACTCTATGATGTACATACACTCCTACACTTTATGATGATGATGCATATCCTATGATGGCTTGTTCAAGAGACTGATGTTTCACAGACCTTGTTGATAAAGCAATCTCTTTGATGATGAACTGTATGATGATGATGAGATGAGTAGATCTTGATGATGACATGTTCAGACCTTGATGTTTGATGACTTGACAGTAACCAGCAGTGTTGATGAGCAGCTTGACCAGCAGTATTGATGTTTAATATGACAATGATGACATGGACAGAAAGATGATGTGGCAGTGATATCTACAGGGATGATTTGACAGTGACTAGAGTGCTGAAGTTATCAGCAGCAGAGTTTGGTATGTGACAGGTCCACAGGTTCAACAATCTTCTTCTTATCAGGGTGGCAAGACAGGGCAAGGAAAGGAGGTCGTAGCCTCCTTCCGGTGGAAGGTAATCATGGGGAAATTTGCTAAACAAAGCAAATCTGGAACACCCTTGTTTGATGGGAGCAACTATGCATTCTGGAGCATAAGAATGAGAGCCTTCATAGAAGCTCAAGGAATCGAAATATGCCAGAGTATCGAGAATGGGTACAAAGTACCAAAGACTGTGCCAACTGATGCAGGTGAGCTGGTTCAATACAACAACAATTCAAGGGCCAGAAATCATCTTCTAAGTGCTATAGACAAATCTGTATTCAACAAAGTGATGAACTGTCCCTCTGCAAAGGAAATGTGGGACAAACTCCAAACCACATATGAAGGAGACAACAAAGTCAAAGAAGCCAAACTTCAGACTTACAGGGGACAATTCGAACAGCTAAGAATGAATGAAGACGAAGACATAGCAGCCTATATTCTTCGGGTTGATCAGCTCGTGAATACCATCGGAGGTTTGGGAGAAGAGGTTGAGGAGACTATAGTTGTTCGGAAAATTCTAAGTACTCTTCCCATAAGGTTCAACCCCAAGATCTCTGCCTTAGAAGAAAGAACAGATCTAGACACTATGACAGTGGATCAACTGCATGGGACTCTAGTAGCTTACGAAATGAGAATTGAAGATGAAGATACGTCAAGAAAGGAGGCAGCATTCAAGGTCTCCTCCAAACAAGCTGGGAAGAACAAATCAACAAAAGACAAACCAACAAGTGATGAATCTGATGATGAAGAAATAGCCAACTTTGTTCGGAAATTAAAGAGAGGCACTAGAAAATACAAAGGTAAACTACCTCTTAAATGTTTTTCATGTGGAAAGATAGGTCATTTTGCTTCTAAATGTCCATATGCAAAGAACTCAGATGGTGAAGAGGATGACAGTTTTAAACCCTACAATAAGTACAATAATTACAAGAATAAGAATAGAAGAAAGTTTGCAAAGAAGAAAAGTCTCTACATAAAAAGAGACAATAGCTCATCCAGTGGTGACTCCGACAGTGACAGTGATTATGATGATGACGATGAACCAGACAAGGTACTCTTTATGGCAATAAGCTCGGATAAGGATCATAATAGTAAGGAAGAATCCGAAGATGAAGGAGAAGTAGATCTTGAGGAAGAACTTGTAAGTGCCTTGAAAGAGTCGAAGAAAGTCAGGAAGGAAAATAGATCACTCAAGGAAGAGGCACAACGGTTTGAACAAACCATTGTTGACTTGAAGACCAAACTAGAAGAAGCCAAACAAGTTGAAGACTCTCTTACTGAACAACTAATGACAAATATAAGAGAAAAGGAGAATCGTGAGGCTGAGATAGTATCTCTGAAGAACAAGCTGCAGACGAAAGATATCGCAAAGGGTTATGAAAACAGCTCCAAAGTTCTATAACAAATCATCAACAAATCAAAAGTCATTCTTCGACAAGACCGATATAGGATACAAGCAGAAAAAAAATGAAGCCTCCAGCTCAATGTTGACAGATAACGAAAAGAAGCCAAGAAGGTATGCAGAAGTTGTCAAGGACTACAAGAATGAAGAAGATATCGAATGTCAGCCAGAACAACCTGTGTCAGAAGAAGGGCCAGCAGAAAGATCAGATCTCAGAAAAGCACCTCCTCCATATATTCCCAAGTATGGATACTTCTTTTATGGGCATTGCTTTACATGTGGAAGATTTGGACACAAAGCTGTAAACTGTTTTCAAAGAAGAAACTTTGAGACAAGGAATAACCTTGCAAGCCTCAGACGACCACAGCACAACAACTTTGGACATATAGCCTAACAAGGTATGGATTAAACACAATAACAACAACTACGAATGTGGTATTGCTCTTCAAGCTCAGAATTGTTGAAAAGTTACCAAGGAAGTGTTGTTCACCTTGTGTTGCCTTGGGGTGGACAAGAACACTTTAAAAGGTGACCCCTAGTCATTTAAATTAATAAAGTGAGAAGTACTTTATATTTTTAAAGTCACTTTATTAAAAATTAAGTCATGGTTTATCCTAAGTTCATATTTAATGATAAAGTCAAGTGAGTGATTAATTAGAAGGGTCTTCACTTTATTAAATGACACGAGGTGCACTTAATGTCATTTATTATTTATTTAATGAGCATTTATTGTGAACCCTCAATCTAATCTAATCTAGACCATTGGATTGAAAGAGGAAGTTACCATGAACAAAAAAAAGGCTTGGGGAGAGGCAAACCAAATCTTTTGTTCACTTTCACAAGAGCGATTTTTGAGAAATGAGAGAGCAAGAAGAAGAAGAGGGCAAGGGTTTGAAGTGATTTCATTTCCAGAGAAAGAGGAGAGAGAAGGAGAATTCTGCAGGTTTCAGAGGCACAAAAACCAAGGAAGAATCATTCTTTTATTTCAGCAATTTCAGCAAGGCAAACAGGATGTTTTCCAGGGCAAAATTTGCAGTTTTGATGGCAGATTTTTTCAGCACGTTTTTCGAGGTGATTTCTGCAGATTTCTGAAGAAACAAAAAAATTGAAAAAAAATTTATGTCCGTACAACCGTACGGAACGGGCCGTACAACACGTTTTTCGAGGCAAACTGTGTGCAGAATTTTTGCTGGGCTGTTTTTTTGGCACATGGTTCGAAAAGAATAAATTTTGAAATTTCAACAGGCCATTCAAGGATTGATTGGCACGTTTACCAAGGCATTTGGTGAAGATAAGTACTACTGTATTTTTATTTAAAGTTTGCCTGAAAGAATAAAAATATCTCTCTCCAGAACAGGTTTTCCCTTAGGGGTTTTTCCTAAACCATTTTTGGTCAAAAATCTGAGTCTCTAAAAATTTCATGAGTGACTGATTTAATTTTCTGTATTTGAAAATTTGGCTGTTAGAAATTTTCTGAGTTTATAAAGTTGAAAGAATCTCAAGTGTTTCTAAGTTTTCAGTGAAAATTTTTAATTTTTTAAATGTACATGCATATTGGGGTTGGGCATTAAACCATATGCAGTGATCTGAACTTGAAACCGGGTTGGGGTTTGAAAATTTTCAAGAATCACGGCTCTGGAAAATGGTATGTTGATAGCGGTTGCTCCAAGCATATGACAGGTGACAAAGATGCTTTTGTCAATATTGAAAAGGATAAAGGATCTGTATCGTTTGGGAATAACAATTCAACAAAAGCATTGGGAAAGGGCACAGTAAAGCTCGGAAGTAAAAACTCCTTGGCTGAAAATGTCTTGCTTGTAGATAACATGAAACATAATCTGCTAAGCGTCAGTCAGATGTGTGATCAAGCACATGAATTCATCTTCAACTCAAAAGGATGTAAAATAAGAAAGCAAGGATCAAGGAAGTTAGTAGCCACAGCCACTAGGACTCCAAACAACATATACGTGTTAGATGAGATTGAGTGTGAAAAATGTCACTTGGGAAAAGACGATGAAAGCTGGCTTTGGCATAGAAGAATGGGGCATATACATTTTGACAATTTGGTCAAAATATACAAAAACCAAGCAGTTTGAAATATGCCGAAAGCCACAAAACCTGCTAACTCTGTATGTGAACGGTGTCAAAATGGAAAACAAACAAGAGTGCATTTTAAGACGAAAGAGCATTCTTCTACAAAACCTTTGGAGCTTGTTCACACTGACCTATGTGGACCAACCAAAAGCAAAGGATTGAATGGTGAAAAATACTTCATGCTACTCATTGACAACTATACCAAGATGACATGGGTATGTCTTTTCAACAGGAAATCAGAAGCATTTGGATGTTTCAAAACGTTCAAGGAACTGGTCAAGAATGAAACAGGGTCACGAATCAAGTGTCTTAGATCTGACAACGGTGGAGAATTCACTTCTGATGAATTCAACAAGTACTGTGAAGAGCATGGAATAAAGAGACAATTTCCAATAGCCAGAACACCTCAGCAAAATGGAGTTGCTGAAAGAAAGAATAGATCAATAATGGAGATGGCCCGAACAATGTTGAATGAATCCATGTTAAAAGACAAATTTTGGGGACACGCAATTCAAACAGCAGTACAAATCTTAAACAGAGGATTACTCAGAAAAAAAAATGATAAAACTCCCTACGAGCTATGGACTGGAAGAGTGGCAAGTGTACAACACTTCAGAATCTTTGGAAGCAAGTGTTACATCAAGAGAGAAAATAAGAAGATTGGAAAATTTGACTCTCGAGTAGATGAGGGCGTATTTGTTGGATATTCATCCAAGAGGAAAGCTTACAAATGCTACAGTCTGAGATTAGACAAAGTGATTGAAAGCATTAACGTGAAGATAGTTGAAGGAAGACTAACATCATCCAGAGAAGACTCAGAAGAATCAGACGATGAAGAAGAGGAAGGTTCCAAGAAAAGAGGTGTGAAGAAAACTAAAGTGGAAGAACAACCAGATGAGGATGAAGAGCAACTCACGGAAGATGAAGAAATGAATCAACCAACTGTCGAACAAGAAGAACAAAAAGATCATCTATCACCTAAGAAATGGTACCGAAAGAATCATCCATCAAATCAGATTATTGGTGATAAGGATGCCGGAATAGGAACCAGAAGAAGACAATCCAGAAGAAATGAGCAGGTACACTTCTCTCTTTTGTCTACAACTGAACCTGGAACTTTTGCAGAGGCCGGTACAGATGAACAATGGGTTAAAGCTATGGAAGAAGAACTAGATCAAATCGAGAAGAATGGAACTTGGGAACTTGTTCCGAGACCACGTAACAAAAATGTTATTGGCACAAAATGGGTTTTCAAAAACAAAATGAATGAAGATGGACAGGTAATCAGAAACAAGGCTCGATTGGTTTGTAAGGGTTATACTCAGATCGAAGGAATAGACTTTGAAGAAACATATGCACCAGTTGCCAGAATGGAAGCTATCAGAATGATATTGGCCTACGCTTGCTCCAAAGACATCAAAGTGTATCAGATGGACGTAAAATTAGCCTTTCTAAATGGGAAATTGGAAGAAGAAGTCTATATCGAACAACCAGAAGGATTTCAACTTTCAGAAAACGAGGACTATGTATGCAGGCTCAAAAGGGCCTTATATGGTCTAAAGCAAGCTCCAAGAGCTTGGTACTCCAGATTGGACAGGTACTTACTACAACAAAACTTTAAGAGGGGAAGTGCAGACAGCAATTTGTACATCAAGCAAGACAATGACAGCATACTCATCATTGAAGTTTATGTTGATGATATCATATTTGGAAGTTATAATGATTCACTGAGTCAACAATTTGCTAAGGACATGCAAAAAGAGTTTGAAATGTCATTACTCGATGAATTGACCTTTTTCTTGGGACTCCAGATATCTCAAAGAACAGAAGGCATTTTTATTACCCAGACAAAATACATTAAGTAGATGTTAAAGAAATTCCAGATGGAAAACTGTAAACCTGTGAGTACCCCTATGATCATCGGTTGTAAGCTAAGCAAAGATGATGAATCTAAGGAAGTTGATCAAAGGCTCTATAGGTCAATGATTGGTAGTCTACTATATGTAACTGCCTCCAGACCAGATGTGATGCAAGCTGTTGGACAAGTTGCAAGATTTCAAGCTGCCCCAAAGGAAACTCACATTATAGCAGTTAAAAGGATCTTCAAGTATCTCAAAGGAACTTTGGATTTTGGACTTTGATATCTGTTGCCGCCTAATTCACACCTCGGGTAACGTGGCAGAAATCTTCAAGCCACTGGGTGCGACCTTGGGGGCAAGCTCGAGCCAAGTGCTGTCACCTGATACTCAGCTCCTCCGTCTAGGCCAACTCCTAGCGAAGCCAAGGGGGGTGGACCCTAATGAAAAGTAAAATCTAAGGTTTTTACTCTACGAGAGAAGTAGTTAATTCTAGGAGTTTTAATATGGAATGGATGAATTTAAGAAATTACCAATTACTACCAACACAATTTAACCTTAGCAACACCTTAATTCAAATTAGATACACCAAATTCAATGACACATTGCGAGATTAACTTATGCAAAAAAGGAACAGAAAAGACCAGTGCCAAAATGAAAAAAGTTCTTGCAAAAGTGGGTTGCTAGTGTAGTCTCAATGAAAGTATTGCAGTGTCTCGGTTGGTAAATTTTAAATTATTAAATGAATTGATTAAGGAATGGGTAAATTGTGGGTTTGGCCCAACAAGTCAAGTCCCTTCGAACTGAGTGCTAAAGCAGTAATACCAAGTGTCCAACAGGGCGAGGATAGACCTGCTTAGGGTAGCCCCCTGACTCTGTACTGATTACTCTTTGCAACCTCCCGAGTTCTCAAGAAAATTACTTGTGTGGATTTTCCTATTAGATCTAGTAACTCGTATCCCTTTCTGATACAGCCAACTGATCAGACAAGCTGCAGCTGTGTAGAGCATACGGGGAAGGAGTCTTGGTTTATTTTAATTAGAACAAGTTTTCTGATTTAGAAAAAAGATAAAACCCTGCAGTATCTTTCCAAATTCAGTACTCGAGCAAGCCCTTATCCACGAACCTGTACTCGGAAAAGCGAGAGGGTTTATTTTAACTTAGCAGTGCATAACAAAATTGTTTTTGTTTTTTAATTACTACACTGCTCAAATCTTTTCCCTTATGGTACTTCGGTATAGCGCAGTGGGTAAGTATTCAGGTTACTTTTGCACAACTTAAACACAGCATGAAATGATAAAAAAAAAAAAGGACAACTACGCTACCAGCATATAAGAAAACAGAAAAGGACACCGACACAAATCCCCCAAGGGGGATGGGGATCGGGCTCTACTGAGCCTACTCAAACTTATTTTTTATTAGTCGGTTACAATGCTTCAGCAGAGAATGCTCTTTGGTCCTTGTTATCTGGGATCCAAAGGCTTACAACATGCAAAGGAAATAGACCCAGCTAAGGGGAAGGCCTCCTGGGAGCTCCGGATGTTCGAAAAAGCTAACTTCGGGCAGAGTTTCCTTCTCTTTTTTGATGGACCTGCTAAAAACCAGCAAGCATATGTCAGTGAAAGATGCCCAAAAACACTTTGGAAGTGTCTTTGGGCAGCATGCAAAAATTTACAAAAAAAATCTAAGTAACAACTGATTACAAAAAACAAGGAAACAACTAAGTGAGGTAAGCTAGAAAGCTTGCCTTCTTAGGATCTTTGCTTGCCTCTTGAGGAGAATGGCAAGCAAATCTTAAGCACAAAATGCTAGATCAAACTTTTAAATGCATAGAAAGTCTTTCAACAAGCTTTTTAATTTTCAAAATTTTTTAAACTTGCGGAAAAAAGGGAAAAGTAACTAGATCTAAAATTTTAAATGTACCTTTGAAGCATACTAGAAATAGAAACTTTTAGACATCAGATCTACCTTTGATATGACTTTAGATGCTAGATCTAATGTAGAAACATTTGAAACCAAAAGAAAAATTTAAGAAATTTGTAGAGCAAAATTCAAGGAACCCAGAGTAGAGCAAGAAATAAAGGACAGAAAAAGCTTCCTTGGTGAGATCAGAGGGACAGAGTTTATTTTCAAATTTTGCTGAAGGAAAGGTAGAGCACATTCGCTCATCAATACTCCAGCATTAGCTTCCTGCAAAAGTTTATCAACACTAGCGATAGGGATTAAAAAATACCTGTGTAAACCGAAAGAGACTACAACAACAATGTAGATCCAAGCATGAAATCATACATATATCAAATAGTCTTCCTCGACTTGCAATAAAAGAGTAACCTAACAAGAATTACCTTTTATCTCTACAAAAATACCATTTCCTTCCGAAAGCAAGTTAATCCCAAACATATGTAAGCATGAAAACAAATACAGGTTACCTCACAAATGTAGAGTAAACTCTATCCAAACATCCATAGATCCCAAACAGAAAATGCCTCCAAAGCCTTTTATTCACAATACTTCAAGAAAAATTTACAAGATTACAAGCAGAGGTTCCACCTTTGATCCATTACAAAAAAGAAGAGACCATCCTATATAGAAAAATGCCAAACCAGGGATAGCTCGCAGTTCGTTGT
>LPNX010531463.1:163105-212903 GCA_001517045.1 Pseudotsuga menziesii | reverse complement strand
CTAGCATGGTGAAAAACACCGACACGAAGGCTCTAATAACCTCCCTAGGCCGAAACACCAAGATGACTACCCCAGCTTTGGAGGTGTGAGTGAAAAACTGAGAAATTATTAGTCGTTTGTTCAACAACCAATAATAACCAAGGGAAAAAACACTCTGGGCTAATCGGCTTGATACTCAAGTCTGGGAAGCCGAGCCTTTTATAAAAAATTAAATGCTAGGACATTTTTTACAATTTCCCCAAAGGGGTATGAACATGTGTTACAAAAAATAAAACGGTCACGGAGGCCTGAAAGGACTTCTGAACTCTGAATATGAACAAGTATCTTGTTCATGACTGGCGGCTCACTGAAAGTCCAACTAGGTGCAGCCTAGTCAGTAACAGTATCCAAAAGGGAATGATCTGACATTGATAGCCTATTCAGACGCAGATTGGGCAGGATGTGTTGACGATAGAAAAAGCACTAGTGGAACAGCTTTCTTTTTAGGCGATTGTCTAGTAACTTGGTCAAGCAAAAAACAGTCTTCAGTGTCCTTATCAACTGCAGAAGCAAAATATATAGCAACAGCAACTTGTTGTACTCAGATTCTTTGGATGAAGCAAACCCTGCAAGACATACACGTGACTTGCAATGAACCGATTCCTATTCTATGCGATAATACGAGTGCCATCAGTATCTCCAAGAATCCGGTTATGCATTCCAAGACCAAGCACATTCCAATCAAGTTTCACTTTCTTCGGGAACAGGTCACAGAAAAGAATATCAAGTTGGAATATATTGGGACAAAAGAACAGGTTGCAGACGTTATTACTAAGCTCTCCCAAGAGAGACTTTTGAGTACCTCAGAGAAAAATTGGGAGTCATACTATCTCCTAATTGAATTCATCTATCTTCAACAACACTACAATATGACAGGGGGAGCATGGCAGAAGTACCCTTTGCCATTGATGCCAAAGGGGGAGAAAAAGTTGAATAAGGTAGGTAAAAGAAGCATGATCTAAGGGGGAGATCTGTGGACAAAGGAAGCTCATTCGAAGGGGGAGCTTTGGAGTTGTCATCAATGACAAAGGGGGAGATTGTTGACTGTTAGTTTTTGTACCTAGGCAGATGTTCCCTAGGTGACTTTTATTTTGCCTAAGTCACTTAGAAGAGGGAAAAAGGTGACCCTCACATTAAATGTCACTTAATGAGACTTTATAAACATAAAGTCACTTTTTGATAAATTTAAGTGGGTGAGTAATTTTATTTATGAGAATTAAATAAAAGGGATTTTTACTCTCACTGAATCTCATCCATTGGATTGGATCTTTTTCCACCGTTGGATTAGAGACCCACTTAGGGTTAAACAAAAAGGCTGAGGGAGGCAAAAAGACATTCACTTTTCACTTTTCAGGAGAAGAGAGAAGCGCTGAGGAAGGAGGAGGACGAGAAGGGTTTTGTTCATTTTCCAGAGAAAATTTATGCACAGAAATTGAGAGGAGTACAGGAGCATTAACTCAGGCACAGAAATCGAGAGGAGAGTACGGCCCCTTTAATGCTGTACAGCTGCATTTAATGTGCACATAAATCGAGGAGTACGGCTGCCATTAATGCTGTACGGTTTTGCGTTTATTTTCCTGCACAGAAATCGAGGAGATTAAGTCTGTACGGCCTGCATTTATTGCTGTACGGACAACATTAAATTTGCACAGTTTTCGAGGGTACGGACAGCACAAAAATCGAGGGTACGGCCCTGCATTAAATGCTGTACGATTTTTGCACAGAAATCGAGGTCAGCTTGGAGTGTACGGCCTGCATTTATTACTGTACGGTTGGCTCAGAAATCGAGGTGCTGTTCATGCACAGAAATCGAGACTGTTTGCTGCTGGTCGAAAAATCTGGGTTGAGATAAGTTGGAATTTTTTACTGTAAATTTAATGTCTGATTTTTGCTGAAGAAAATAATAAATCTCTCTCCTCTCTCTGACTGGTTTTCCCCGTGGGGGTTTTTCCAGGGCTTATTTGGCCAAAAATCTCTGAGTCAAATTTATGGTGTGACTGTCCATATTTGTTTTTAGCCTGTTAGTATTTTACTGTGTGTTTAAAATTGTTCAGCAAATTTTTAAGTAGCTTACAGCCTATGCAAAACCGGCTGAAGTGAAAACCACAAAATGTTCATTTAAACCAGCAAGCAGTAAAACCCAGAATTTTCTACATTGACTAAATTGTCATTGATGCCAACAGGTGTGTGTTAGTGTGTCTGAGGGTTGAGTAAGTGTCAGTGTCAAAGGAGACCTTTTGACTTTGTCCAAGCCCAAGTCTGAAGCCCTTAGAGCCCTTGGGACAATGGCAAAAGCCCTGAACACCCTGTAGAGTGGTTAAGTACCCCCAAGTTGGTTCAATGGTTCCCTAGTTGTGTCATTGGCACCACAACCATGCCCTATTACCCTAGAATGTGTTCTTGGTGGGTTAAAGAAGGTGCAAAAGTCTGAATGACCCTTTCAGTGGTCATTTGCGTATGGTAGAGGTTCTAATACCCTAAGAAAAGTCTAGGCATCCCTACATCCTGGTGGTTATGGTCCCTAAGCCTACATATACCTTTACATTAGCACTTGTAGCCCTTCCTTGATTTCACTTAAACCCTAACCTTTAAGTAACAAAGTATTAAATAAAATAAATAAAATAATAAACCTAAGAATTAAAGCATCTTAATAAATACCTAATAAAATTTGTAACAAGTGTGACCATACAAAATATAGTTAAAATTTTCATTAACTATAATATTTAAACATGTTAAATTCGGCCCTAACCCCTCTATCCTACACCTACAAGTCTGCCCCATTAATCTCAACTATCAAAACAAGTAAAAGAATTAAAAGATTAATTAATGCCGTAATGATTGAATGTTTTAATAAAATAAATTAATAACTCCGTATTAAACATTAAAATATTCAATAAATAAATTAATCACTTGTTTACCCTCCAAAGTCGATCCCTTTCTATCCTTTAGCAGGTCGGCTCTTTAAATTTTAATTAAAAACTAAAAAAATTCATTTTAGCCTAACCTAGGTCAGCCCCAACACATTACCTTCAACGCATATAAATAAACCTTGTTTATCATTCATTTCACACATAAAAAATTCACTAGTCTCTGAGGTTTCTCGGGTTTAGGAGCAGTGTTCTGAGGCATTTTCATGGATGTTTCCTAAGGCAGCAGCAGTTCCGAAATTTCCACAGGGATATCCTTTTGATCAACATTCAGTTTTTTTTTTGGTTTAAAGTCTGTGTTTTAGTGGCCTTCTTCCTGAACAGACCCGAGCCGTCTGAGGAAACTCGTGGGCATAACAGCAGCAACAGAAGAAGTGGATCCAAGTTTCCACAGAGATTAATCTTTGGGTTAAGTCAGCTATACAGTCCAGAGTTCTTTTGCAAACAGTCCACGATCTGAGTTAGTGTGACTGTTGCTTACTATTTCGAGTTTTTACAAGCTTAAACAGTCCCAGCACTCTCCTCAGTCCCGAATCTGTAGAAGTGAAAGCTATGAACCTTAGTGCATGAGGTTTTCTTCCACACCACGAATCTACAATAGCGAATTGACTGAGTTTTCATGGGTAAAGACAGCAGCAACTGCCCTATCCGAGTTTGTCCACAGAGTTAATACTGCTGCCTTCCTTGCCAATTGTGTGACAGTCCCGAAATTCAAGTATGAAAGGTATGTTGGCATGAAATTGTTGAACAGTATGAACAATGAGCTATGCACATGTGTTGGAGTGCATATATGAACAGTAGTATGATGAACAATGTATATAGTACAGTAATATGTCAAAGTGGATGAACAAGTAAAATGTGATTTATGCTTGTATAGTGTACAGTGGTATGTAGTATGAAGTAAAACAATGATTAGCTTGTACATATAATATCAGTGTACAGTTATTTATGAAGAAGTCAGTGATTGGTATGTACAGAGATCAGTAAATGTACAGTAGTGTACAAGTATACAAGTACATGCAGTATGATCAGTGATATTAGTGTACAAGCTGTGATTCATTATATAATGATGTATGCCTTGATATGATACATGATGATGATGATGTGATGATGCATGTTATGATGATGCACTCTATGATGTACATACACTCCTACACTTTATGATGATGATGCATATCCTATGATGGCTTGTTCAAGAGACTGATGTTTCACAGACCTTGTTGATAAAGCAATCTCCTTGATGATGAACTGTATGATGATGATGAGATGAGTAGATCTTGATGATGACATGTTCAGACCTTGATGTTTGATGACTTGACAATAACCAGCAGTGTTGATGAGCAGCTTCACCAACAGTATTGATGTTTAATATGACAGTGATGACATGTGCAGAAAGATGATGTCGCAATGATATCTACAGGGATGATTTGACAGTGGCTAGAGTGTTGAAGTTATCAGCAGCAGAGTTTGGTATGTGACAGGTCCACAAATTCAACAATCTTCTTCTTATCAAGGTGGCAAGACGAGGCAAGGAAAGGAGGTCGTAGCCTCCTTCCGGTGGAAGCCGGAAAACTAGGGAGTGATAGCTTCCTTCAGGTCGTAGCCTGTAAATCAGGGGGTTGTAGCCTCCTTCCAGTTGAAGCTGAAAAATTGAAGTCTAAATAATAAGGGAGTTGTTCCCTCCTTCTAGTTATTTCTGGAAAACTATTTTAAAAAGGCTTCCGTGGTTTTACCCCCAGAACTTGGGTTTCCAAGTCAAAAACTATTGTGTACTGTGCATCTTGTTATTTTTTATACACACTAATGATATGCTGTGATTGGTGATCAGCAACCTGCTTTTGATTAAAGTTTTTAAATAGTACAAATATTGATTCACCCTCGCTCTCAGTATTTCAACACAATGTAGATCCCAAATAAAGTGGACACCCCTACTTCACCACAATGATATTCTGATGAATTCTGATATCTTGTGGGTTGTGCGAAGACTACCCAAAACCAACTCATATAATATCATAATGGCAGTCAGAAGTGTCTCGAAAATGCCAATGTCTTTGAACCTCTAAAAACCATGCTACTCTAGGTATAGAGTCAAATACCTTCTGAAAGTCTACAAAGCAACAATAAAGATTTTAAGAGCAGTGGTGTGCCTTCTCAATAATGGCCCAAAGCGTAAGAATGTCGTCAATTGTCTGGTGTGTAGGTTTGAATCCAGCTTGTCCTGTTATCACCAGACTTGTAGTTGCCCCTATGAGATGGATCCAAGATGGATGGTAGAGGGATGGGCAACCAAAGAGGTGAAACCAAGATAGCCTCAACTCCCAAATGGATGGTTTCCACGCCAATCGAGGCAATCTTCACTTGATGTTGTTTTAGCCCAAGACAACAATGGGGGACACTCATATCTACTCCCGACAAGAGAGACCAAACCCAAACACCAGATCAAATCAATGGAAGATGAAATACGTAAGGTGTAAGGTAAAGTAAACCCTAGATCTATGGATGAGGTCATAAGGTGAGTTATGGTTTGGATCAAGAAGCTTATGGGGTATGAATATGATCTAAGGTTGATATACAAGTAACTTATGAGTTTTATAACTAGATCCAGAGTCAAGGTACCAGCAAATGATGAAAATATCCACTTCCTTGGGAACCGTGTCTAATGCAGGGAGGTTAAGGACAAGATCGAGGCTATCCAGTACCAATGGATAGACTTGATGAAAGGTATGACAGTATCAAAGTACCCAAGCCTCAGAAATAAGATCAAAACACAAGAAAATTTGGCCAAGTGAGGGGTTGCGCTAGGGTTGAGAGATTAGTGCCTTGGGATTTGGGCACAGTGGAGTCACCTAAACATGACGCCTAGGAGAACCCACTTAGGGTTTGACCTAATCTACAATACCCAGAAATGGTTTGCCAATTAATCAAGCGGTTTGATCCATAGAATTTTCCAATTACTTTAAATTAGGGTTTTGGACAGTAAAATAAAGGTGCCAATGGATTGGAACCAAGAAAAGAAGAACTAACATGTGGATCTTACCTGGATAACCTTGTAGATGCCTTGATGATGATGATCTATGCCTTCCTGATCAAATTGAAAAGATTTGGATGAGTATTCTATGCAAATCTATTTTCCCAAAGAAGCCAATGCGCCCTCCCTCCTGCACAACAAACATCAACAATATCATATTTGATGCATCAAGAGAAATGGACAGATGCTACAAGAGAAATAACAAGATGAAACCATTGATCACAATGATACTAATGATAACCCCCTGATACAAGCGATGCCAAACAAGCGAGTTGAGAAAGCCCTGCAAAAACGCCCAAGTGAAATCACCCTCCTGTAGACAAAACAAAGTTTCCACGAAAATATAGATCTCACCATAAATACTCAAATGCTAGGATGCAATACTTTCCAATCACCATCGAAGAACACCAGATACAAAGGAGACCCAAGAGTTTCCACATAAGAGTTTTTCTATTATCAAGATTCCAAGAGCCAAAGACCCCTTTACAATGAGAAGCTCTCATCTTTAAATAGGATGGAGAGATACCAAAATTCTAACCACCTTTCAAATGGATAGCTAAAATTAAAAGATCAAAATGTTCTAATCAATGGTTGAGATGAGCTCAACATAAAGTACATGGATCAATATAATAATATAATACATCAATGGACAAAATCACCCTAAGAGAGGGGATCCCACTCAATGTGACAAAATAAACATGAATAAAGCTCATGGTGGATCCAGGGGGTACTGACAAACACCCCTAGTGTGTCCCCATGGCACAATATAATTGCAATATAATTCTAAGTGCAAAATAGTACCTCTCTGGGAAAATCATGAGCCTCCAAAAGCTCCAGAAAATCATAAAACATGTCGGAGAGATGGGTGTAAGTCCTCATGAATGTTGAAACTGTTGGAGAAGGGGAGGAAGACATCCCACTCATCATCAAAACTTATCCCATGCCATTTCCTTGCCTCAGTAGCCCAAATTGAATTCTTCAGTAGCCATTTTTATCATTTTTAATCTGCCTCGGTAACTGTGAACCTGCCTAAACTGCCTCCTGGAGTGCCTGTGTTATCCAATTGAGCCCAACAGACTCTTTGGAGGGGGGTATAATGGTAAGAACAAGTGGCTGGACCACCCACTCCTCACACAACGCCCTAGGTGAACCAATCAAATCATCCTTCTGCTCTAACAAGCCATTTAACATGGCAAAAATGCACCAGAATGGTATATTGAGACAAATCATCACTGTAACTACCCGGAACTGAAAATAAACTGTCTCATTGGACTCAGGGAGCCCAAATCCATGTAAGGTGTATGCTCATACACCCTATAAATATCTGCATGATCATGTACAATATCTAATATGCCCAGACAGATAAAATAATAATAACTTGTAAAAGATCAAACAATCAATAATATGACCCGGCTAACATCAATCTGTTGCAAATATTTAAAGGTTAAGACATGCTCTACAAATCATTCAAATAACAATTATAACAAGTAGTAATCATTTCACTAGCGATCTACCAACCAAATATATAGAGTTTTGTAAATTAATTATGACTCAGACTAGACTTTCAAGACCATACTCACTTCATAGTTGTAATCAATTTGCTAGTGAAGGATGAAGGCTAGAAATCAAAAAGGCTAAACTAAAGGGTGACTAACAACTTGACACTATGACACTTTGGATATGGAAAGGGGATACTCACTCTAGCATATGTCAGACAAGCAATAACACAAGGGATGGCAGTGTCTCACAAATGGGTAAGTTACGTTCAAAGTGCTTATTCACCTTGACAAATTCTCACAATCCAAATCAAATACAAGTGAGGCCAGCAATCTTTAGATATAACTTTTAAGAACCATTGCTTTTTGGGCCTTCGAGTTTCCATAGCTTTGATCCATCCATTTGGTACACAGATTTTTATTTATTAAGGCGTCATGCTCCATGCATGTTTAAAAACACTTGTTACATGGGTTTTACATTTCACATTTCACATTTAAACTTCAAAGCCAATTTCATTAGGCTTGCCTTACATTCATGTATGTTCAAAAACACTTCTTTTCATGAATGGGCTTTTCATTTCATTTCCATATACATTGTATTGATGGCAGCGCTATTTGTTTCAGGTTTAGCCAACACAACCTAGGCAACTCAGAGCCGAGACACAAATAATCAGGGAAGCTAATCCAACAAAGAGGCTATAGTGGGGAAAGGTCCTCCATGCCACAAGTCAAGTAGTAGGTCGGGTTAGAAATTTAACTAGAAGGTAATGGATGGGTGGAGATAGTGAACAATGAGACCAACACTAGCAAGCCAAAGTATGGTGGGAATGATCACCTCTATTCTCCCTAAGGAGGGTAAAACCAATGAGTATGGGTCAAGAACTTCTAGGTTTAAGTAGGGACAAACATATATAATATCAATACAACCAGGTCCACATATTTATACGATCGCCAGATCATGTTACTAAATGCTAAGACATGTTACAAGAATGAGTATAAAAGCAAACAATAACCATAACACAAGATAATATCTATTGAATCATATACATGTAAATAACCAATCTGAACCAACATCTGTCCACTCAAAAACTGCCGCTGCAACTCTAGGCAATACTGACTGCTCTGTAAATGGCCACATCAATCCTCAAATCTGAGTGTCCTGAGACTCATTCATGGCATGGGAAAGTAATATTATCCATCATCAAATAGTGATCCATCATAGATGCTCATCTCAGCATCTCATATGGAAGGGAACTGGCTGAAAAAGTGTACTGGAATCTGAAAAATATAATATGGTAGCCCGGCTACTATATATGTGATAACATGTCCTCTAGCTCTAAGTTGTCTCCCATTAAGCTCACCAAAAGCTTACATATGGAGGACTGTAGCATAAAGTTTGGAGAAAGTGTCGCCAACCATGATCATTCTATAATTATTAGGATCTATGCTAGGGCTTGATTTAGGATCGGGCGAATTGTATGATGCGACCACAATTATGGAAAGCCTATATATACCACGTGGTTGAAGAGGTCGACCAGATAACAATCAAGTGCATGAAGGCCATGTTTGCGGAGTTCAACTTGGAACCCCTCCTCGTCCACTGCTCTACTGGAACTCACGACCCAAACAACCTCCCAAATATCGTGGGGAGTGAATAGAAGTCAAGAGGTGGGAGAGAGAAGTAACCTCAATAAGGGGCTTCCCTGGGATATCATAGAGGAAAGAGGTGTGGGGAATCATAGACTATGGATCGAGATCAAACAAGAGATGGATGTGGCAAGGAAAGATGGTAACTCATAATGAATTTTTTGGGGGTGTGTATAGGGGACGTTCTCAATTCCCGTCTCCTACGAGAGATGACGACACGTTCTTATGATGGAAAAGTCAGCGATAGGAAGCTTTAAGAAAGGGATAGAAGGGGTGACCTTGGGTGAAAGTGTCTCAGAGTCAGGTGTGGAAGCGCTTGCAGTTCTCGTCATACCACTGGTTCATGGGGTAGGTCCCAATCTTTTAGGTAAGGGGGAGTGGATCAAGTGGAGTGGGGGTAAGTTTTGAGCGAAACATCCCAAATGATAAGATAAGATAAATAAGATAATTTTATTAATGTCCAACAAATGACCACAAAAGTAGGTCAATGGGACGAAAGGATATGTCCAGTATGAGTACAATGTGGGAGTGCAAATGCAACTCCTAGAAGCAGAGGAAAGACAAGTGCACTTAGTGGAGGCAGAATCAAGGGAAGCGAATCAAGACTCGAAAGGGAGCATCTAGCGAAGAGTGGAGGTGAAGATGCCGAGGTCTCCCTCAGCAAAGTGAACAATGGTCCAAGGTGAACCCGAAGGGGATGGAGGAAAGGTAGGGGGAGGAGGAGTGTCAATTTGAAGGCAAATGTAGAGGAGAGAATAGTTGGCCAAACAGATGGGGGTAATAGAGAAGTTATGAATAAAGGGGAGCAAGTCCTAACTGGAAAGCACATAATCTGCGACACTATGATCACCACCATGGGATTGACAAGTGAAAGAATGTGATGTCGACAAAGAAGGGTGGCCATTAAGGATCAACAACTCATGGAACTCTCCAAGCCATAGGAGGTACCTACCATACCCTGTAAGAGGACCCAAAGCATCATCAAAAAATCAGTGAAGTCCCACTGAAGCTGGATCGATCTCTTGAACACAGAACACATCCTCGAAGAGATCATGAACGGGGGCATAGAAGGATCAGGTGAGAGCATTAAAATCACCTAATAAGATGACCTCCCCCACTATAGAGTGTTGACTGATGCCAAAACATAGATCCAAGTATGGATCACCAATAGAATCGCCATGAATAGCAAACTGAGATGAGGTCGTTTTGAAAAGTAACAAATTTGGAGGAAAAGGTCCATATAAATCAGCCATAAGGATTTGAGGTTTCAGGGAAAAAGCAATTTGTTTGTAGGTTAAATAAGGCCTTATATGGCCTGAAGCAAGCACCTAGGGCATGGCACATCAAGATTGACAGGTACTTCCAACAGGGGTTCCAACAGAGTCCTTCAGATGCCAACTTATACATCAAAAGCAGTGGTAATGATATCATCCTAGTAGTTATTTACGTAGATGACATCATCATCACAGGTAGCAGGGCAAACATGATTGAATATATAAAATCAGACATGAGTAAAGCTTTTGATATAACTGATCTAGGCCTCCTACATTACTGTTTGGGTGTAGAAGTTTAGCAAACAAGTAGCAGCATTTTTGTGTCAAACAAAATATGTCATCAATTTGCTTGACAAATTTAGAATGACAGATTAATCTCATCTACACCTATGCAGAAAACGCTGAAACTTTCAGCCAAGACTGACTCTGAGGCAACGAATGAGTAAATCTAAAGGCAACTAGTGGATAGCTCGATATACCTTAGACCCAGTGTAAATAAGATAAATATTCCATGATTGAAATATAATATAAAATGATAAAAGATATAAGATGTGATGATTTACAATTACATTGGTATGGCTTTATATAAGCCTTATCGTGTTTTTTCAAATGAAAGGGTACATCCGTTAAGAGAAATCGTTCGATCCTCCCACATGCATGACATATCATTGTAACCAACAGTCCCATTGACCTACTTTGTGGTCATTAGTGGACATTAATAAAATTATCTTATCTTATCTACTTTTTCTAATTAATTATTTAATCATTACTATTTATTAATTTTTAATTATTAATATTAATAATTAATATTGATACTTAATTTTTATATATAGTTATATGTCTTATTGTGTTATAAATATTTTTATATTACATTGCCTTCCTCTTAAGGGAAGCTTTGTCCTCAAAGCTTATTGACGACACAACTTACATCTGATTTCTAGCTTATAATGTCATCTCTCTATCTTTTGTGTTAATAATTGCACCACTTGACGAAACATGACGATACGAGTTATGAATACCCAAGAAAAAATGTCGCATTGTTCGTGAAGTGATCCATCCAAGATCTATCTTTATTGGAGTTGTTTGTTGATCAATTTGTTGGATGGAACTTCTCGTTTCCTGCTTAGCATGTTCATTTTTTGTTCTTTTTCTTCTGGAATCATAACTCCTCTGTTTATGTTCATTTTGACCATGTCATTGGTCAAAATTCTTTTTGTAATTTGGTTGTCGATAAGGAGTTCTTGTTGTTTGTTTTTATGTTGGATTGACTTCCTTTTGAACTGTGATGAGGACCGCATTTGTATTTGTTTATTCTTTCTCAACTTGAATTTGTTTTCCAAAGAGTCTAGATGCTTCCTTCCAGATTTGAACTAATTTTTTCTCTAACAGATTATTATTATTCTAAATCTTCTCGAACCTTTCATCTTGTGACTGTTTGTCATCTTTTAACTTCCTGATTTGTTCCTGTAGCTCTTCATTAAGATTTCTCAGACAATGGTTTTCTTCTTGTTGTTTTAGTATTCTTCCTTCGAGGTCTTCATTTGAAAGTTCCATCTTCTGACTATTTATTAGTTTCTTGATTTTCGTAAGTAATGTCTTGTTATGAATTCTTAGTTGAAATAGTTCCTCGGTATTGCTTGCTAATTTGCGATTGATTTTCGCAATTTCTAGCTTGTGCTTCTTTTTAGTTTTGTCATACAGTTGTTGGAGTTCTTCCTTCTGTTGTTCATGTCGACATATCTTTGATTCTTGACTTTTTAGCTTTCTCTGGATTTGCGCCAATTCATCATCTTTGTCCATGATGAGCTTGTTTAAACGTTTTATGTCTTCTTCTAAATCGTTATAACTTCTATACGGTGATTCTTCGTTATCTTTGAACTTTTTGATTTTGTCTTTAAGGTCTTGGTTGTGATTTTTTAATCGAGATATTTCTTCACTCTTAGCTAATAACAGTTTCTCGATATCTGCATTAGCTTTTTCTAGCTTTTTATTTTGATCTTTTGAACGATGATTCTTTTGTTCTATCAACTTAAGAAGAATGATCTGCTTATTCATCTCAAATTATAGATTTTTATTGTTTTCCTTGTAGTATCTTAATTCGCTTTCCAGTTTATATGATTGCAACTCTAAATTACCTTGATCGTCTTTCATAATAAAATATTTACCAAATATTGGACAGGAGCGATTGCCATTCTTAAAAAATGTCGTATATTGGAATTCCATTTCGTAATAAGGACACTTAGTCCAAAATTTGGATTTATATATGGAATCCATAATCTCTTCAACAAATCCACAATGGGCTTCAATGACTTCTTCAATATCTTGCGAGACTTGATTTCTGCTCTTTTTAATAACTTCTTGGTCTTCTTTCTTTTTTTGTATTAAATAATAATTGTAATGACAATTATTATTAATGTTTAAAATAATATTATTTATTTTTCTAATGGGGAGCACTTAGAACTTTTAAAATAATAAATATTATTATTAATATAATAATATTATTATATATATAAGGGTTGGTCAAAGACCCAGTTTTGGAGACCCCCTCCTCTCAAGAATGTGCTCCTCAGCCTGTCTCTGAAACAATCATACTATGTAGCTGGATCACTCTACCTAAAGCAATCTTTGCCTCCCTTGTGATCTCTCTTAGCTACGGATCAAGTTTCAGATCTCTTGCTCAAATCTACTCCCTCTCTCCTCAGAAAGTTTGCCCTCTCATCTCAAGATTGTGCCCTCTACATGCACTAATTCACCCCTCAACTCTGGTGACCTGAAACTCACAAGTGAAGTCACTTTTACCTTTTCCATGCCTTTTCTAACTCACCAATGAAATTAGGTTTACAAAACCCTAATTTCACTATCATGTAAAATTCACACTAGTGCATTAAAAAATGCATGCATGCATTTCCCGCATGCAACTATCAAAAGTAATATAATCCTCTGCATGTCTCCACCACTGGATCCATGACACTTGGTAGAGAGTTTTTCACCCCCTACACTCCTGCCTATGCTAATAATGTACCTTCATGCTAGGCAAAGCCACGTGAAGGACATCTCGAGATACACATATCTCTAACATAAAGGAGAACTTACTCAAGATCAAGGATATTTGAGAACAACAAGCCTCCATTGAGTGTGTTATGCTGCACCTGTACCCAGTGCACCTTCAGATGTGCCCCAGGGAGAGAGAGGCCATTTTTCGACTTTGAGGGGTGTTATTCAGCAGTGGTGTGTTGATTAAATTGTCATTGATTCCAACAGTTGTGTCTTGGTGCCCCTTGAGGAGCCCCTAAGGGTTAGTAGTTGGTATGTGGTTGTAAGTGTCAAGGGAGACCTTTTGACCTTATCCAAGCCCAAGTCTGGAGCCCTTGGAGTCCTTGGGACAATGGCAAAAGCCCTGTCTACCCATTCATGTGATTAAGTATCCCTAAATTGTCTCTTGGTCCCTAAGCCCCTAAAATAGGTCTTGGAGCCCTTATTGTATCTACCTTGTTGACAAGGATACCCCTTGAGCCCTTAACATGATATTTACCTTGATCAATTCTTGAAACCGTCATGTGGTGGTCCTTAAGCCCATTAAATGACCTTGTCACTCAAAAGTCTTCAACCCACACATATGGTAACATATACCTTGAGAGTGGCTCTAAAACCCCTTACAAAACCTAGGGTAAAGTCCTAACTAGTTTCCACAAAATTAAGAAAATATAAATTACCCACACTATGGTCATTTAAGGTAATGATTCCCTTGAAGACTTAGCACCCACACATATAGTGGTATGATGACTTGCACTTGATATTGAAATCTTAGGTGATGGGCTTGAAGTCCTGTTATCACCAACCATGTAGTTTCCTATGTGAGATGGATCCAGGATGGACGGTAGAGGGACAAGCAACTAAGGAGGTGGAACCAAGATTGCCTCGACTCTCAAATGGATGGTTGTCACGCCAATCGAGGCAATCTTCGCTTTATGCTATCTTAGCCCAAGACAACAAAGGGGGAGACCCAGATATACTCCTGACAGGAGAGATCAAACCTAAACACCAAATCAAATCAAATGGATTTGAGGTACGTAAGGTGTAAGGTAAATGGAAACCCTAGATCTATGGATGATGCCACTAGGTGAACCAAGGCTTTGGATTATGGTTTAGGAAGTGTGAGGCTTGATCCAAAGTGGGACACAGGTGACCTATGAAGTAAATACTAAATCTAGGATTAAGGTACTAGCAATAGGTGAAGATATTCGCTGCCTTGGGAAACGTAACCAATGCAGGGAGGGCAAGGACAGGATTGGGGCTATCTAGTACCCAAGGACAGACTCGATGAAAGATATGACAATGTCACAATACCTGAGTCACCAAGGAAAAGTCAGATCTCAAGAAAAAGAGGCCAAAGAGGGGGTAGCGCTAGGGTTGGAGATCAGTGCCTGTCAGATCCAAGGCAATGGAGTCACTATCTGCCCAGTGTTGGAGGAAACCCACCTAGGAAATAGCCCGATCTACAAACCCAAAAAGGTATTTGGCTGAAAAAGTTAGATCACGAGAAAAACCAGCAACAAGATGGCTAGCGGTAGGGTTTGGGAAGTCAATTTCTCAGATCTGGGGCAACCTTTCAGCTTCTAGCTCAGTGTTGAAGGTGATTTGGTGGGAGGATGACCCGATCTACAAACCCACGAAGGTATTTTACCGGAATAATCAGATCACAGAAAAAGTCAAAAAAATGGTGGACAACGCTAGGGTTTAGGAGGTCAGTTTCTCAGATCTAGGGCAAACCAGCCACTTTCAAATCAGCGTTGAGGGTGATATGGTTAGGGGATGACCCGATCTACAAAACCCAGTAGTGGTTTAGCTTGAGATCAAGCAGTCCATTTTTTTAGTATTTTTTGGTTTTTTTATTATTATTGGATTTTTTAGTATAAAAGTGAAGAAAAGCAGATGTCAATGGATTGAGATCTGGAGGAAAGGAACTAACCTGTAGATCTTACCTGGAAAACCTTGTAGATGCCTTGATGAGGATGATCCCTGCTATCCCGATCAATTTGAGAAGCTTTGAGCAAGTTCTATGTCCAACGTTTTGCCCCAAGGAGTCAATGCACCCTCTCTCCTGCACAACAAACGTCAACCATATCAAATTTGTTGCAACATGAGAAAAAAGCTAAATGCTACAGAAAAATAGCAAGAAGAAATCATAGATCGCAATGACACTAATGAAAACCCCCTGATAAAAACGAAGACAATCCAAGCGAGTTGAGGTCCCCCTACAAAAATGCCCAAGCTGAAGTCGCCCTCCTGTAGACAAGACAAAGATTCCCAAAAAAAGATATAGATCTCACAACAATTTCCCGAATACTAGGAAGCAAAAGACTTTCCAATCACCATCTAAGAACACCAGATGCAAAGGAGATCCAAGAATATCCACAAGAAAAGTTTTTCTATTATTCAGATCCAAGAGCCAAAGACCCTTTACAAATGAGAAGCTCTCTCCTTTAAATAGGAATGAGAGAACCAAAATCCTAACCACTTTTCAAATGAGTGGCTAAGATTAAAAGATACAAATGTCTGATCGATGGTTGAAATGAGCTCAACATACAATACATGGATCAATATAACAATATAATATAAAAGTGGACTAAATCACCCAAAGAGAGGGGGCCCCACTCAACAAGAAGTAAATGAAGCACATGGTGGGTCCATGGAGTGTTAACTAACTCCCTCTAGGTGTCCCCATGGCACAATAAAAATAATATATTTTTAAACTGTGAAATTGTGCCTCCTTGAGGAAATCGTGAGCCTCCCAAAGCTCTAGAAAATTATATAAAATGTCCGAAAAAATAGATGTTTGCCCATTCAGGTGCTGCAACTGCTGGAGAAGGTGCAGAGGACATCACTCTCATCATCATGACTCATCCTATGCCATTTCCTTGCCTCAGTAGCCCAAATCAAATTCTTCAGTAGCCATTTAATCATTTTTTAATCTGCCTCGGAAAAAGTGAATCTGCCAAAACAGCCTCCTAGGGTGCCTGCATTGTCCAACTGAGCCCACCAGGCTCTCTAGGAGAGAGGGAATATGGTACAATCAAGTGGTTGGTCCCCCTAGGCCCCACACAACACCCTAGGAGATCCAATAAGATCATCTCCCTGCTCAAACATGCCTTCTAGTGAAGCAAAACTACACCAAAAGAGTAAAATGAGCCTGATCATCTCTGTAAGTGCCCGGAACTGACAAGCAGTTGTCTCACTGGACTCAAAGAATCCAAATCCATCTAAGGTATATACTCATACCCATTCCAAGTCTTAGCCTGGTCATCTGCAATATCCAATAGACAAAATAATCACCTGTAAATGACCAGATACCAATAATATAACTTAGGCTGTCATCCATCTGCTGCAAGTGTTAAAAGGCTAAGACATGCTCTACAAATCATTTAAGTAACAATCATAACAAATAGCAATCACCTCACTTGCGGTACATCAACCAAATACATATATAGGGTTTTATTTATTATTACTCAGACCAGACTTTCAAGACTATACTCACTTCATCATTGTAGTCAATTTGCTAGTGAAGGGTGAAGGCTAAAATTTACAAGGTTAGGACAAAGGATGACCACCAACTCAACACTGTGACACTTTGGATATGGAAAAGGGATACTCACTATAACCATATGTTGGACAAACAATCAACAAAAGGGATGGCAGTGCCTCACAAATGGGTGAACTACTTCAGATGTGCTTACTCACCTTGAGAAATGCTCACAATCCAACTCAATACAAGTAAGGCCAACAATCTTTAGATAGAACTTTTAGGAACCATTGCTTTTTGGGCCTTTGATTTTCCATGGCCTTTGTCTACGTATTTTTTATACGGACTTTTATTATTTAGGATTTCATGCATTCATGTATGTTCAAAAACACTACTTTTCATGAATGTTTATGATATTTCATTGCAATATTTTCAGAGCCAATTTCATTAGGCTAGCCTTGCATTCACGTATGTTGAAAAACACTACTTTTCATGAATGGGCTTTTTATAAGATATTCATTGTATTTTCAGATACATTGTATTGATGGCAACGCTACTTGTTTCGCGTAAGCAAACACAACCTAGGCAACTCAGAGCCGAGACACAAATAAACAGGGAGGCTTGTCCAACAAAGGCTCTAGTGGGGAAAGGTCCTCCATGCCACAAATCGAGTAGTAAGTCGGTCTAAAACATAATTAGGAAGGTAATGGATGAGTGGAGACAATGAATAATGAAACCAACACTAGCAAACCAAAACATGGTGGGAATGACTACTTCTATTCTCCCTAAGGAGGGTAAAACCAATGAGTATAGATCAGGAACTTCCAGTTCTAAGTAGGGACATTAATACATAATATAGATACATCCAAGTCCACATATTTATATGACCGCCAGATCATGATACTAAGTGCTAACACATGTCACAACAATGAGTATAAGAGTAGTGATAACCATAACACAAATATAATATACACTGAGTCATAAGCATGAAAATAGTCCATCTGAACCAACATCTGTCCAATAAGAAAACACTGATGCAAAACTGGGCACTGCTATCTGCTCTGCACATGATTAAATGGCTACATCGGTCCTCAAATCTGAGTGTCCTGAGACTCAGTCCTAGCATGGGAGAGTACTATAGTCTACTGATAACATAATGATCCATCAAAACTGCTCATCTCAGCATCTCATATGTAGGAGATCTGGCTAAAAAATGTACTGAATCTGAAAAATAGAGTATGGTAGCCCGACTACTATATATGTGATAACAAGTCCATAAAAACCATCTTGTTCAAATATTAAATGATATCTTGCATGTGGGTCTTGCTTGTTGATGGAGTTGGTGCAGACCTTGAAGACATGTGCAGACCTACATGGTTTGACAGGTTATTGATAGTGACAATGACAGTGAACCAGAAAAGGTACTCTTCACGAAAATAGATTCAAATGAAGTTCCTGATAGTGATAAAGAATGTCAATCTTAAGGTGAGGTAGATCTTGAAGCAGAACTCATACGTGCCTTGAAGGACCTAAAGAAAACCAGGAAGGAGAATAGGGTACTTAAAGAAGAGGTACAAGGGTTTGAGCAAGTCATTGTTGATTTGAAGGTTGAGCTGGAAGAAGCCAAAAGAATTGAAGACTCTCTTACTGGACAGCTTATGACAATTATGAAAGAAAAAGAAAATGTTGAGGCCGAGATAGTATCTCTAAAAGCCCAATTACAGAAGAAAAATATCAGTAAGAGTTATGAAAACAACTCCAAGATTCTAGAAAAAATTATCAGCAATCAAAAGCCATTCTTCGACAAGACCGATATAGGATATAACCAAAATACCGATGAGGCCTCAAGCTCAAGGACGACAGGTAATGAAGAAAAGCCAAGAAGCTACGCAGAGGTTGTCATAGACTCTACTAATGAAGACGAGATCAAATGCCAACCAGTACAATCTATACCAAAAGGAGGGTTAGCAAAAAGACAAGATCTTAGTAGGACAGCTCCTCCATTTGTTCCCAGATTTGGACATTTCTTTTATGGCTATTGTTTTACGTGTAGAAAATTTGGACACAAAGTTGTAAATTGTTTTCAAAGAAGAAATTTTGGGACTAGGAATAACTTTGCAAACCTTAGATGGCCACGGTACAATAACAGTTTCGGTCCTTTGGGATTTGAGATAGAATGTCATAAGTGTAACAATTTTGGACATATAGCCAGATATTGCAAAATGACAATAACAACAATAAGAAATGACCAAATGTCAAACAATCAAAAAGGGGAACATCGAAGGTATGGATCAAACGTAAGGACAACTTGAATAATCATGAATGTGGAATTGCTCTTCAAGCCCAGAATAACAACATTAGTGAATGGTATGTTGATAGTGGTTGCTCCAAGCATATGACAGGTAACAAAAGTGCTTTTGTTAATATTGAAAAGGATAAAGGATCTGTCTCTTTCGGAAATAACAATTCAGCAAAAGTATTGGGGAAGGGCACAGTGAAGCTTGGAAGTAAAAATTCCCTGGCTAAAAACGTCTTGCTTGTAGATAACATGAAGCATAATCTGTTGAGCGTTAGCCAGATGTGTGATCAAGGACATGAACTCCTCTTCAACTCAAGGGAATGCAGAATAAGGAAAGAAGGATCAGGAAAGTTAGTTGAACAAGATTGAGTCTGAGAATTGTCACTTGGGAAAGGAGGATGAAAGCTGGCTTTGGCATCGAAGAATGGGGCATATATGACAACTTGGTCAAAATTTACAAAAACCAAGCAGTAAGAAATATGTCAGAAGTTACAAAACCTTCTAATAATGTATGTGAGCATTGTCAACATGGAAAACAAACAATAGTAAATTTCAAGACAAAAGAGCACTCTTCTACAAAACCTTTGGAGCTCGTTCATAATAACTTATGCGGGCCAACAAGAAGCAAAGGACTGATTGATGAACAATATTTTATGCTACTTATTGATGACTATACCAAGATGACCTGGGTATGTCTTCTCAACAGGAAGCCAGAAGCTTTTGAATGTTTTAAAACTTTCAAGGAGCTGGTTGAAAATGAAACAGGATCACGAATCAAGTTCCTCAAATCTGATAATGGTGGAGAATTCACTTCAAATGAAAACAACAAATATTGTGAAGGGCATGGAGTAAAAAGACAATTTTCAGGAGCCAGAACACCTCAACAAAATGGGGTTGTTGAAAGAAAGAATAGATCAATAATGGAGACGGCTAGGACCATGTTGAATGAATCTAAGTTGAATGATAAATTTTGGGCACAAGCAGTTCATACAACAATACACATCATGAACAGAGGATTACTCAAATATAAAAATGATAAAACTCCCTATGAGCTATGGACAGAAAGAGCAGCAAACGTACGACTCTTCAAAGTATTTGGAAGTAAGTGTTACATCAAAAGAGAAGATAAGAAGATTGGAAAATTTGATTCTCAAGTAGACAAGGGCATATTTGTTGGATATTCATCCAAAACGACGGCTTGCAAATGCTACAATTTGAGACTAAACCAGATGATCGAAAGCATCAACGTGAAAATAGCTGAGACCAAACTAACATCATCCAAAGAAGACCCATAAGAATCTGATGATGAAGAAAAGGAAGTTTCTGATCAGAAAGAAAAGGAAGAAATTAAAATGGAAGAACAACTAGATGAGAATGAAGAACAACCTACTGAGGATGAAGAACAAAAGCAGCCTACTATGGAACAAGAACAACAGACACCTGCAAACTAGTATCAAAAAAATCATCCATCAGACCTAATTATTGGTGATAAAAGTGTTGGAATAGGAACTAGAAGAAGACAATCCGGAAGAAATGAGCAAGTACACTTCTCTCTCTAGTTTACAGTTGAACCAGGCAATTTTGCAGAGGCCAAAACAGATGCACATTGGTTCAAGGCAATGGAAGAAAAATTAGACCAAATTGAGAAAAATGAAACATGGGAACTCGTTCCTAGACCCAAGAACAAAAATGTGATTGGCACCAAGTGGGTCTTTAGAAACAAAATGAATGAAGATGGACAAGTAATTAGAAACAAAGCCCGATTGGTTTGTAAAGGCTATGCTCAAATTGAAGGACTAGACTTTGAAGAAACATTTGCACCAGTAGCCAGAATGGAAGCTATCAGAATGGTATTGGCTTATGCTTTCTCCAAAGACATCAAAGTGTATTAGATGGATGTAAAATCAGCTTTTCTAAATGGGGAAGTAGAAGAAGAAATCTACATCAAACAACTAGAAGGGTTTCAGCTTTCGGAAAACAAGGACCATGTATGCAGACTCAAAAGGGCTTTATTTGGCCTAAAGCAAGCCCCTAGAGCTTGGTACTCCAGGTTGGATAGATACTTACACCAACAAAGCTTTAAGAGAGGAAGCGCTGGCAACAATTTGTACATCAAACAGGACTATGATAGCATACTCATCATCGAAGTATCTGTTGATGATATCATCTTTGGAAGTGATGATGATTCACTAAGTCAACAGTTTGCTAAGGACATGCAGGAAGAGTTTGAAATGTCTTTGCTCAGTGAATTAACCTGCTTCTTAGGACTTCAAATATCTCAACGAATAGAAGGAATTTTCATAACCCAAACAAAATACATCAAGGGAATGTTAAAGAGATTCAAGATGGAAGATTGTAAACCTATGAGTACTCCTATGATCACCGGTTGTAAGCTAAGCAAGGAAGATGACCTGGGAGCTACAGGTGGACTTGTTTCCACTGTTTTGAGCGCACCAGCATTCCCTCTTTGACTTGAGAAATACTAAATTGGGGTAGTCACACCACCGGATCTAAAACTTAATCAAAGACTTCAACTTTAATAAAATTTATTAAAACGAACCAAGAGACATTGCAAAACATCTTACCCACATTTCAGTTTTTGTATTTGCTTCAAAGTCCTTGCTTTTCAAGGCTTTCATTTTACAAGTACATTTTGCAAGCATCTCAATTTCATTTCAGTACCTTGCACTTTCAAGTATAATATCTTTAAAGTATTGTGGCATGCTTGAGTAAAACATTGTTTAATCTTGTAACTTGAAAGCAATCTGTCTTTTGATCTTTGACATAATAACTTGTTCATCCGGTGCATATCTTGTTTCTTTTCAGGTATCATTGTATATTTGTTGAATCATTCTTTAGCATTTGTTCATATTGTTAATATTGTAGATCTTGCTTAGCTTAGGCAACTGTGGATAATCATTCTTAATTCTTTTGTAAGTTTGTAACTTGTAATTTTTTGACTCAATTTAATCTAAGCACTGATCTTGTAATTTTGTAACCTTAATAAAATAAAATCCCTTTAACTAAATTGTTAATAAACCTTCCTATAGGGACTACCCCCCTTGGCTCTGTTGGGATTTGGCCTAAACGGAGGAGTTGGTAGATTGTGGTGACAGTGGTCCCCAGCTCTAACTTGCCCCCAAGGACACACAAAGCGGGTTGGAGACTTCCCCGTGTCATAAAGTGTGTATTAGGCGGCAACATCTTTGGCGTCGTTGCCGAGGACAAGTCCTTTATCCTTGGTCTTGACATTAATTAAATAATTTTAGATCTAATTCTTTAATTCTTCAATTTAATTCGTTTTTAAAGTGTTAATAAAAATTTTGAAATAACCTTAAATATTTTTTTTTCCTTTCTTTTATCCATATTGGAAGTTTACTTGTTCTCCAAGTGGCAACTCCACTTCAAAATATATAGTAAGGTATTCTACTTGAAGCCCTTTGGTTTGCTTAGCTCCCTCTTAGATCCTAAAAAGGCTTTTAGAGGAAGTTAAACAAACTTGCTCCCTATAGAATCTTTACAAGTCTTGGAGAAGAAGCCAATTTCTAATATGCCTTTGTTGTTTATCTAAGTAAACCAACATGAACAATGAATAATTATTATAGACCATGTGATTTCTCTAAAATTGTTGGTTACCCTCACGAAGTTCCAGAGAAAGCTATAGATAAGTTGCCTTCTTTTCAAGGAGACAATGTTACAAGTGCTAAAGCCCACATCATAAATTTCAATTTATGTATTGCAAGATGGTGTATGGCACACAACCATGAGGATGTGAAGATGAAACTCTTTGTTTTGTCCTTAGAGGAAGAGGCCATTGATTGGTTTATGGAACATGACGATAACAAGTTTAAAGACCTTAAGGGAATCATTGAAGCTTTTAATGATAAATGGGGAGATAAGAGGGATCACCATTCCTTGTTAACTGCCTTGCACTCTAGCCATAAGGAAGATAATGAAATAGTGGAAGGATTTAACAGAAGATTTAATGAATTGGTTAAGAGTCTCCCTCAAGATATTAAGCCTCCTAAAAAGGCCATCTTAATTTTCTACGTTCAAGCTTTTGAAGGGGAAATGAGATACCAGCTAAGTAATAAAGAGCCTACAAATGTTAAGGAGGCACAAAGCAAAGCTATTAAAATAGATAAGAATATGCAAGCTTCGGGAAAATCAAATGTTCTTGGGTTTTCAAAGGGTAGTCCTCCAAAGTCAGATAAAGTTAAGAAAGTTGAAAACCAGGAACACCAAGGTGACTCTATCAAAGAGCTCGCCCGATTGATTAAGCAAATGGAAGAAGTCTATATTAATCAATTATCAGCTATGCATAATAAGATAGTTGCCATGAAAAAAGATAAAGGTAATAATCATAAGCCAAATGATAGATGGCAAAAGGGTCTCCCTAAAGGACCCCCTTATCAAGAACAAGAAAGACCTCCAAAGCCTATGGAAGAAAACAATTGGTTTGATGATCCAGTAATCCCTTACTGTAGGGCTTGTGATGATTTACATGAGGAAGGGACTTGTCCCATTTTCTTTCAGATTATAAAGAAAAAGTTAGCAGCTAGAGAAAGAATGGAACAAGTTAACATGGTTGGTCATGAATGTGTGTTTGACAATAATGAGGATTTATTGGATTCAGTAGAAGATAGTAAAGACATGGTTTGCATGACTAAAAATATGGACAAAGTAGAAGAAACATGTGACCATGAACTTACCCCTAAACAAAGTGTATTTTCAAGTAATAATTTGAGTATAGATTTAGAGGGTTGGATCAATAATGTAAAGGTATCAGTTCCTGTAGCAGAGAATGTAAAGGTTCCAGCCCAAAAGGATAAGCCACCCAAGGCTTTAGTAAGTTCTCCTCAAGTCAGTAAAGTGTCAGATCATTTTCAGAATGTTTTAGAAGAAAACACAGTCGAGGCATGCCAGAATGAATCAATGCTTTTTCATAATGTGGACAGTGTACATAGTGTAAAGGATCATGTTATTTTTGTTAGCTTCCAGGAAAATATAAAGGATGGAATCAGAATAAAGGAAGTTAACAAAATATGGCATAAGCAGTTTTTTGATAGTGTGGACTTTTGGCAAATTTTCAAAGATGTGAGGCACTATCAAAGTCACAAGAAACAGGAAAGGGTCAAACGAGCCACAAATCAGGTTTTTCTTCAAAAAGATAAATACTTAGTGTCCTAAGGGACACTTAGGACACTTTCTGTAATATATCTCTAACCTTTTTCCTTGCATTCTTTTAACAGCTTTGTATTATTTCATTCTTTGAAATTATTTATGCATATATGTATGATCATTGTGTAGCCATTTCATTTATTCATTATTGATTATTTATTGGTTTCTAAATGAGGACTTATGTTGGTTATTGGTGAGAATTTGTGGTTGCAGAGTCTGGAGTTCTCGTATGCTCTCCGATGATCGAACACACGTCCCCAAGTTGGAGCCAGATGTTGCCCACCTATTTCGACTAGGTGGCAACCTCATGTACATTGAAGATGTACATTATGTGCAGTTTGTACCATGGAAAAATTCTGGAGATTTTTCATTCAGCAGGGCAATTATGCCCCTTTTGTACACGAAATGTCCGCTCCCCTGCGTGAGATAATTAATGTAACTTTATATGTCATCATGGGTCATTCCTCTAAGGATGTCACCATGGACTTTATTATCAGGGAAGTCCTCTTCACCGAGTGTTTTTTTTCCCCTTCCAGTTAATTTTGTTAATTAACAATTTTAATTGGTTGGGTTTTTCACTCACAAATCCTCCAAAGCGGTGAATTGGCGTTCTGATAATCAAGCCCATGAGGTGGCTAAGGTTTCAAGTTGTTGTCCATGACCATGCTAGCCATATCTTATAGTCTTGCGGAATTTCGTTAGGATTTTAATTTCTATTTTGATTTTTTCTTAATTAATTAACTTTACCATTTGGTGGATAATTAATTAAGTTTCGATGTAATAATGTAATTTCTTCAACCTTGGCATTTTGTAATAGGGGCTATGAATGCAAATGAAAAAGCTATGACACCCCCTAAGCCATTGGTTCAAGTCTCATGTCATTCTAGCAAGGGGTTAAGAAGTTAGACCAATTTTGGTTAAGACAAGGTATTTTTTCCCAGGAAATTAATTTAATTTCCAAAGGTGAAAAATTAAATTATTTGATTTTAAGGGAAAAAATCAAATAAGGCCATGGTAATTAAGTTTGGGAGGTGGCTAATCATAGTTAATTTTTATTTAAATAAACCCCCCCATGGTCAAAATAAATTTTTGAAGATTTCCCAAGTGGGGTGCCCCTCGTCTTAATAAAAGATAAAAATTAAAAATTAAAAATTAAAAAAAATTAAAGATCAAAAATTAAAAAATTAAAAAATAAAATTTTAAATAGAAAATAAAAGATTAAAAAATTAAAAATAAAAAGATAAAAATAAAAAATATAAGATTAAAACTTGAAAATAAAAGATTAAAAAATTCAAGATAAAATTAAAGATAAAATTAAAAATAATAAAATTGAGTCAAAGGAGGCCCCCCTTGAGTCATGGAAACCCTACATCTAAGGGTTAGGCTTCATTGTGACATGGATCTATCTTTTTGACCATTGATTTGAAAAGGCACCATTGCTTATGATTGGTGGATGGCTTGTAAAGTCAACAAACCTAGATCTAAGGGTGGAGGAGAGCTAGAGTTTAGATCTATATTTTGGACCCTTGATTTGGGAGTGGGTTGGAGATCTTTTCAACTATAAAAGAGAGGCCCCTCCTCTCATTTTATTATCATCATTCTTTGGAGCATGGTTATGCTGCCAAAATACTCTCTTCTCCTCTCTTCTCTTCTTCAATATTTTGTCCTAGCTATTTTGCTCAAGCCCTAGAGGCTTTTTGTACTCAAATCTTGCCCTAGTTGGCCATAATCAAGGAAATTCTTTGGAGGAACATTGTGCTATTGTTCTACATTCTTCATGGTCCATTGTTGAGGTAACTTGTATCTTGTATTTGGTTTTTGCATATTTGTATTAGTCTAGTTAGCTCTCCACAAAGTATTTTGTGGAGAGATTAGAGAGTAAAAGTATTTTTACCCTCTTTTGTGAATTGTTTAGTAAATTTCTTCAAAGTATTTTGTAGAGATTGTTAGATATTCATCACTAGGCTTACATTTTCTTGCAGATCTAATATTTGTGTACAGGTTTTCTAAGCCAAGGACATCTCTCCAAGGGTTTCATCTTCAAATCTGCATTTTCGTCCATCTCTCTTTCTCTCTCCTAAAACTAGGTTTTATTCATTGTATAGTGAATAAAACCCTTGTTTTAGGGCTTTCTTTCATTATAGATTAGTATAGAATTATAAATCTGCTGTTCATATATCATTTAGAGGGCCAAAAAATTCATTTTTTGGCCACTAAAACTTCATTTTTTCCAAAATTTCAAGTTCAGATTTTTCAATAATTTTTCTGGGTTTTATACTAATCTGTGCTAACTTTTTGTTTTAGTGTTTCTGCAGTAAAGTCCAGCAAGTAAAGTTGCTGGTTTGTTGCAGGTTTATGCACAGAAGAGGGGGTTATGCTGCCCAAAATTGCCTAGAAAAGCCCTAGAAAAGTTTTGGTCCAAAAGAGGCCAAAAAACCTCAATTTTTCCTCTCTTTTCTACAAGATTGTAAACCCCAAAAGAGAAGTTCTCTTTGGGGTATTCTCTAAAGCTTTGAAAGCTGCTGTAAATCTATATATGAGTAGTGTAGAGATAGCCTAGAACACTAGTTGCTTAGATTTATTTTTTATGCAAGTTTTATTTCTGTTTACCCACCTTCCCTTAAGGGATTGAAGTGAGGTTAGGTTAATCATTTTATTTCTGTTTATCCACCATCTCTGTTACAGAGATTGTTGTGTGGTTAGGATATTGTTTTAGCTAATTGCATTTTCCTTTCAAGTTTCTGTTCAAAGTAATTAAATCTAATTTTTATTTCTGTCAAAGGAGTAACCATACAACCCACTGATCCGATGTATCCTCTGTCCCAACTTGTCATCTCCCTTTAGGGACTTGAAGTTGGGTATGAAAAGCAGGAAAGGTGGGGGCTTAGCTTAATTAGAACAACTTCTTTTTCTGCTACAAACCTTCACACTTCGCTTTTTCAGTCCAGGGTTCAAGTACCAGCACCTCCCATAAGGGATACCACTTAGTTGTGCCCTGTTGATAGTTTTAAAAATTTACTTGCATGCTTAACCACTACAAGATTTAAAATTTACCCCTAAAATTAACCAACAACGAATTTAGCCCCTGTTCCTCTACTCGGTTATCACCCTTTGGGGTACTCACGAGATACGACAGGGGGTAGAGGAGTTTTAGTAATAGGCATCCATCTTGCTATTTTTTCAATTGATTAAAAACAGTGACCTCGGAAGCTAGTTGGAGTAGAAGACCGTGGGGGGTCTCTAGGCGTTCTGCGTCCTCCTTGTTGAGCACCGGGGCATTGGGGTTTGACCTGGGAGCTACAGGTGGACTTGTTTCCACTGTTTTGAGGGCACCAGCATTCCCTCTTTGACTTGAGAAATACTAGATTGGGGTAGTCACACCATCGGATCTAAAACTTAATCAAAGACTTCAACTTTAATAAAATTTATTAAAACGAACCAAGAGACATTGCAAAACATCTTACCCACATTTTAGTTTTTGTATTTGCTTCAAAGTCCTTGCTTTTCAAGGCTTTTATTTTACCAGTACATCTTGCAAGCATCTCAATTTCATTTCAGTACCTTGCACTTTCAAGTATAATATCTTTAAAGTATTGTGGCATGCTTGAGTAAAACATTGTTTAATCTTGTAACTTGAAAGCAATCTGTCATTTGATCTTTGACATAATAACTTGTTCATCCGATGTATATCTTGTTTCTTTTCAGGTATCATTGTATATTTGTTGAACTATTTTTTAGCATTTGTTCATATTGTTAATATTGTAGATCTTGCTTAGCTTAAGCAACTGTGGATAATCATTCTTAATTCTTTTGTAAGTTTGTAACATGTAATCTTTTGACTCCATTTAATCTAGGCACTGATCTTGTAATTTTGTAACCTTAATAAAATAAAATCCCTTTAACTAAATTGTTAATAAACCTTCCTATAGGGACTACCCCCCTTGGCTCTGTTGGGATTTGGCCTAAACGGAGGAGTTGGTAGACTGTGGTGACAGTGGTCCCCAGCTCTAACTTGCCCCCAAGGACACACAAAGCGGGTTGGAGACTTCTCCGTGTCATAAAGTGTGTATTAGGCGGCAACACAGTCATCAGACCAAATTTATTGTGTTCATTTGCTTAAAAATTATTTGAATAGTTGACAGAAATTTTTGAAGTATATTTCAGCAGTGTGGTTTTACTTTTCAAATTTAAGTTAAAACCCTAGTGTCTGCAAATGTTTGACAGAATGTATAAATGAGCAATTTCATTTTTTTAAGTCAGATTTTCTTCATGGTATCAAAGCTGATGGTATCAAATCTCATTTTAACAAAGTCATACTAAAAAAGAATTTTAGCAAGTGTTCTCTAAAGTTTCAAAAAATTGTTAGATATTTTCTTCAATTAATTTTTTGGTTGCAAGTTATTTTCCATGATGTACATTAGGCATGAGGATCAGTTGGATGGAGTATCCAACTACATTCCATGGAAGGTAAGAATTATTGTTCTTTTGAAAGAACTTGGGTTTTGGATTTTTATTAACAGTGTCATGACCATGCCAACAAATAAAGATGAGCTTGAGGAGTTTGAAGCTCATGAAGCCAAAGCCCAAAGAATTATCTTGGATGGGGTTAAAGACCATCTCATACCACACTTAGCAGAAAAGAAAACTGCTAAAGAAATGTGGGACACTTTGACCAAGTTGTTTGAAGCAAAGAATGAAAATCGGAAGACGACCCTAAAAGGCAAGCTACATAGCATTAAAATGAAAAATGATGAGGGTGTAGCCTCTTAATTGACTCGTGTTACACAAGTTTAGGACGAGTTGGCAGCAGTAGGAGAAACCATTCTTGATTCAGAATTGGTGAGGATAGCCCTGAAGGGCTTCACCAAGAAGTGGGAGGTTTTTGTGAAGTGTATTGTAGGCAGAGAAACTCTTCCAAGTTGGTCCAGATTGTGGGATGACTTCACCCAAGAAGAAATCCGAGATGGGTCATAGGTTGGCCAAACTAGTGAGAATGTTGAGCAGAATGTGGCACTTGCAGCAAAATCCAAGAACAAGAAGAAGAAAGATCTAAGTCAGATCAAATGCTATCATTGTGGCCAGTTGGGACACTATGCCACAAAATGTCTTGAGAAAAAGATTGTGAAGACTGAAAGAGATGTGGCAGCCTCTGCAGTTGTAGAAGAATTTGTCATGAAGTTTGAGCAAGAGTTTTCTCTTGTTTCAATTGATTCCAGTATAGGGAGTTCTACCTTTGAGCATGTCTGGGTTGTTGAAAGTGGTGCAACCAAACATATGACTGGAATCTACGATTCTTTTCAGATCATCATAGAGTTGGGGCCAGGAAATTTCATTCAAACAGATATAGTCAGTCCTCAGATAGCAATACGAGGGGTTGGAACAGTCAGGTTCCAACTAGACCTTGGTGAGATCTTGAAACTACATGGAGTGCTTTTTGTACCTAAGGTGAGAGTCAGCAAACTCTCAGTGTCATCCTTTGAGGATGAAGGTTACGGGATGATGGTGAGGTCTGGTCATATCTTCCTATATCAGAGAGATGAGCCAGTTGGTACCACCATCTTATTGGGAGATCGTAGGGACAAACTATATGTCCTAAGAGGGCATGTTGTACGACCAGGAGAAGGAGCAGGAGGTTGGCTATCAAAGTCAGAGGATGAGGATGATGTTGCACTTGATAGAGATGAGGAGAGTGACTCTCTACTAAGCACTGGCAGAAGACTAAGCTAGTCAAGTGATGGTACAATCGAGTAGGTTGATACTCAGGTTGAGTCACAGGCGTCAGAGTTTCATTTCGAGATAGAGCATCTGTTTCCGAGGTTGATTCCAAAGCAGGAGGGAGTTGTTGCAGGAGTCAGAGATGGAGATAGTGTTGCAGACCTTCCTCGTTAGGAGGGAGTGTTGAAAATATAACTCTGACGGTCCTCCCATGTTTTTGGTGTGGGTGCGATGAGAGGACTTGAAAAATTTTGTCCTTATGTATTTATGTAACAAAGTGACGTTTATGTAAATAAAATGAATGTGTTTTTATAATTTAGAAAAGTGGGTCAAACTTAAAAGTTCTATTTAATAATTAAAGTGTTTAATTATTAAAAGGTGGGATAAGTTGTAGACCCTTGATTTTGTAAATGATTATCAACCCTAGATTAGGTAGTTGATGAAAGTAGTTACAAAATTTAAGTATAAAACAATTAGAGAGGACAAATGAAGATCACTCACCATTAATGAGAAGAGAGAGAGAGAAAATAGAAAAAGAGAGAAAGAAGAGATACCCTAGAGTGGGCACAAATCCCAATGCAAGGAGTAGCACAAAAATCGAGGCATCCTACACTAATCCGTACAGCAAATTGAGCAGTCCGTACAAGCACAAGAAATCGAGGCAAGTTACAGCAGACTGACAGGTCGTACAGCTGCATTTATTGTAGGAACCTTTGGCACGATTCCCAAGGCAGATTTATTGCACAAAAATGTAATGTCCTCTTCTGCTTAGGCATTGAGGAACGACCCGCTAACCTATGTGATTCCTGTAGGTTCGAGCGGGTACTGACAGTCAGCGAATCAGCTAAAGACTGATGCCATATACAGAAGATCTAGGGCATCAATATTATATCAACATTGGGTAGAAGAGGGCCACCAGAGCCAAAGGCCACCTGCATACATGACATATGAGCATTATTTAATGAGGCATGCACCCGATTGAGTCTCCATGCGCATGCATGCAAGTCAACTGCAAATTAGAAGTTAAAGTGACCTAATTAGGTCAAAAGTTAGGTTATTCGCAGTTGAAAGTTATAAAAGAAAGATAAAGTTAATGGAGAAGACACTTATGTGATTATTGATTTGTGGAGTCGAATTGGAGAGCTCGACGAGCTAAGTTGGGGTTGAGTGCATGCTCAGCTAACTAGTGTATTTCGGCAACGAAATCTATCTGCCCTAGTTCATCATCAGGTTGGATCATCCAGGTTCAGCACTAGTTCATCATCAAGTTACATTCAGCGGTTATTTCGGCAGGTTGATTATTCATCCAGCCGGAGAGTTCCACCATCATACCGTGGTACCGTGGTCAGAGACAAAGCAATTTGTTTTCTTATCTACAGGGATCATAACTTCCGCATGCTACTTCTATTCATCTCAGAGCACTTTCATTACCCTTCCCCTGGAAGAAGGGCCGTTCAGCTTGAGTATCAAGCAAGTTATCAACAGTACCCCCTTTCTGGGAGACGTTGTTCTGCATGGGCAAATTGATTTGAGGAGGACATTCACGTTTTGGGCTATTGAGCCACCGTTTCTTCTACACGCTACTTCCATCGCTGTCAGAGGGGTACTATAACCCTATTGCACCTCATCCGGGCCTTCAGCAGCAACTTATTTATTATTCTAGAGCATCTACAGCTTGAGAGGAAGGCGCATTCACCTGTGGAAGACGATTTGGTTTATCTCCCTATTCCTCTATCAGAATCCTTGCATGCGGGGACTATCCTCTTCACCATCGGCATATCTATATACTGGTATGTACATGCATTGACTTCTCCTATTTTATAGCATCTCAGTATTTTCTAGGGCACAGATCTGCATGCAAAGATCGGGGTTTGCTTTCGTATTTTATTGAAGCATAAGTCTATTAGCCATCTACAGTACACACACACAAAGAAAAATACCAGTTTGGGATATTACAGTGGTATCAGAGCTATTTTTCTTGCAAAAATATAAATGAATTCAGAAGGCCCATACAACATTACTCACCGAAGACAGAGGTGTAGAGACAGAGAAGAGGAGTTAAAAGGCATAGTTTTGGGGAATAGAGAATATCAGTTTGGAAAAGGCAAAGAAACAATGGCCGATGATGATAAAACAACTTTCGATAGTCTCATATCAAGCCATAAAAGAACTCACTACTCGGCAAAAAGAAATGATGAGTACTTTTAGGCAAATGACTAAGAAAAATGGGCCCACCCCACACAGTCCTTTATTTCCCAATAGTGATAGGGTATCCACCAGCAGTAGTACAGAGCACTTACATACCAACATGCAGAGCCATCCACATATATACAAGCCTTTCCGACCCACCATGCCTCAATTCTTAGATAGTCCAGCTGCAGTGCCTCTAGCACAAGCAAAACCAGAAGAATCCATGAGTCCTATCTGAGAGAATATCGAGCTTTAGGAGAGGACTTCCATTCAGCCATAACCTTAACTGACTTCTGCCACTTTAAAAGTAAGAAACCCAAAGCTTACAATAGGCCATTCACCCATAACTATGAGTTACAGCGCACCATAGGGAAACTGACTATCCCTACCTTTGAGGGAAACCGAGGTGGCCCAGCCCGAAATTGGGTGCAGAAGTTGGATACATACTTCCAACTCAACCCCATGATTGAGACAGATGCCATTAAATTGGCGACTTTGCACTTAGACGGATAAGCACATGAGTGGTGGTACCACAGGTTAATGACACTGGGTCACAACACCATCACATCGTACCCAGATTTTACACAAAGGCTCATTGAGCGGTTTGATCAGAAGGATCCTGAGGTACACTTTAGAGAGTTGGCACAGCTCAAGCAGACAGGTAGTGCAGATGCATTTATTTCAGAGTTTCAAAGGATAGCAGTCATGGTGACAAATATATCAGAGAGTAGGTTGATTATGTTGTTCACTGAGGCTCTCACTGAACCCTTACGTGGATGGGTCAAGTCTTATAGGCCCACCACCCTAGCAGATGCCATCAGACGGACTAGAGATTTACAGGATGCAGTACCCAAAATTAGGCTTCCTCCCAAAACCAATTCCCCTATTGAAGAGGAAGAGAGGAAACTCGTCTAAAAAGAATGGCCCAAGAAAGAATGGATGGACAATGATACCCAACAGAACCTTAGAAGAAAAAAGTTGTGTTTCACTTGCCAGGAACCATGGGTACCAGGTCACAGATGTTCAGGGAAGGGAAAGGCTTACTACATAGAGGCCTATTCCGACAATGGGGAGGATGATGATTATTAGGATCAGGAGCAAAGAGAGACGCCAGAGACAGTTAAGGAGTGGCCGCCCTCAGGAGGAACCATTGCTACCATGACAGGGGTTCCTAGATTCCACACTCTCCGGATCAGAGGTATCGTACAGGGCCACAGAGTGGGAGTGCAGATAGATGGTGGGGCATCCCACAACTTTATTGATGCTGCATGGATTAAAAGGAGAGACATTCAGACTGAGAGTTTTGATGGGTTTTCAGTAGCTGCAGCAAGTCGCACCACGGAGTGTAGTCAGAGGATTCCCCAATTAACAGTAACACTTGGGAATTATACAATGATAGAGACATTCTATGTGGTGGATGTACCTGACATGAAGGCGGTATTATGAGTTCAGTGGATGTATTCCCTAGAAAAGTATTCCACAAACTACCAAACCATGGAGATGGAGTTCACAGGGGAAGAGGGACAGAAGGTAGTATTGAGAGGGATGAATACCTACCCTCCCACAGCAGTGACATCACATAGGATGGAGGCAGTACTCCAACCGGGAGATATTGAGGGAACAACAGAGTGTTTTGTTACCTTTAGGAAACCACCAGATAAGGCCACACAACATCCAACAGTATTCGGAGACCGTCCCGCACGTCGACCTCCAGACAAGGGATTTGAGAGCTGCCCCCCCCCCCTTGATGATGAGGGGCAATTGATTCTGATTTCGGAGCGCATCCTAGAGGTGCGAGAGCGGAAACTGAGGAACAAAATCATCAGAGACTACTTGGTTCAATGGAAAGATCTGCCTATAGAGGAGGCCACTTGGGAGGTAGAACAGGTATTATAGCACCCATCTTTACAATTGCTTGAGGACAAGCAAATTCGAGCAGGGAGGACTGTAATGTCCTCTTCTGCTTAGGCATCGAGGATCGACCCACTAACCTATGTAATTCCTGTAGGTTCAAGCAGGTACTGACAGTCAGGGAATCAGCTAAAGACTGATGCCATATAAAGAAGATCTACGGCATCAATATTATATCATCATTGGGTAGAAGAGGGCCACCAAAGCCAAAGGCCACCTGCATGCATGACATCTGAGCATTATTTAATGATGCATGCACCCAATTGAGTCTCCATGCGCATGCATGCAAGTCAACTGCAAATTAGAAGTTAAAGTGACCTAATTAGGTCAAAAGTTAGGTCGTAGTTGAAATTTATAAAAGATAAAATGAATGGAGAAGACACTTATGTGATTATTGATTTGTGGAGTCGAATTGGAGAGCTCGACGAGCTAAGTTGGGGTTGAGTGCATGCTCAGCTAACTAGTGTATTTCGGCAGCGAAATCTATCTATCCTAGTTCATAATCGGGTTGGATCATCCAGGTTCAGCACTAGTTCATCATCAGGTTACATTCAGCAGTTATTTCGAGAGGTTGATTATTCATCCAGCCAAAGAGTTCCACCATCATACCGTGGTACCGTGGTCAGAGACAAAGCAATTCGTTTTCTTATCTACATGGGTTAGAACTTCCGCATGCTACTTCTATTCATCTCAGAGCACCTTCATTACCCTTCCCCTGGAAGAAGGGCCGTTCATCTTGAGTATCAAGCAAGTTATCAGCAGTACCCCCTTTCTGGGAGACGTTGTTCTGCATGGGCAAATTGATTTGAGGAGGACATTCACGTTTTGGGTTATTGAGCCACCGTTTCTTCTGCATGATGCTTCCATCACTATCAGAGGGGTACTATAACCCTATTGCACCTCATCCGGGCCTTCAGCAGCGACTTATTTATTATTCCGGAGCATCTACAGCTTGAGAGGAAGGGGCATTCACCTGTGGAGGACGATTTGGTTTATCTCCCTATTCCTCTGTCAGAATCCTTGCATGCGGGGACCATCCTCTTCACCATCAGCATATCTATATACTGGTATGTACATGCATTGACTTCTCCTATTTTATAACATCTCGGTATTTTCTAGGGCACAGATCTGCATGCAACTGCATGCATGCAAAGATCGGGGTTTGCTTTCCTATTTTATTGAGGCATAAGTCTATTAGCCATCTACAGTACACATAAAAAAAGAAAAATACCAGTTTAGGATATTACAAAAAAGGACAGTCCATACAGCACACATGTGGCAGAAAAATACAGTCTGTACATGCACGTGTGGAGGTCGTACAACAGGCTGTTCAACAATTAATTGCACGGTTTTTGAGGTATTTTCTGTTGTTGGTTCAGTTTGGTAAATTTGTCAGAGAGGGTTGAAGAATTAATTTTCCTGAGTTGTTGGAAAATTTTCTGAGCATTCTTCTTTAAATAAAATTTTCTTTTTCTAGGGTTTTGCCCAGTCATTGAACCAAAATTATTGTGTTCATCTGCTTAAAGAATGTTTCAGTAGTTGACAGAAATTTTTGAAGTATATTTCAGCAGTGTGGTTTTACTTTTCAGATTTGAGTTAAAACCCTAGTGTCTGCAAATGTTTGACAGAATGTATAAATGAGCAATTTCATTTTTCTAGATCAGATTTTCTTCATACTTCCTCTCACCTTTCTCTTCCTTTTCCAATCCTCGCCTTCAGCACTTGTTGCTGTTGCAGCCTCGGCCTTACTCCTTTCTACCTCGGGCCTGCTCCCTCTGTCTGCTAGACCCTTGCTCGGCCTCCTTGCTACCTCGGCCCACCTATTTCACCTCTCCTCCACCCTTACACCCTCGGTCTTCCCTCTCCCACTTCCAACTCACCACGGCCCTCACCTTACATCCTCGGCATCCCTTGTTTGCCTATTCCCTAGGCCCGGCCTCCCCTCATCTTGCCTCAGTCAGCTCTGTAAACCCCCGGCCTGCTCAAAACAGCCCTCTAGGGCTTATCTTTAAGTCTGTAATCCACCTTACAAGCCTTGGCCTAGGCCTATAAGGTCTTGGTCCTGTTGTTTGGGGCCTGTCCCAGGCCAAATTGACCTAAGGGACAGCCATTTACAGTGGTTGTCCTACTACAGGACTGCCTTGTGTGGCTCATTACCAAAGCCTGCAATTTATTACAATCTTCCTTCTCTCACCTACAAACATGCACTGACAGATATTTGAAGTTAGTTTGGACATTAGTATTGTGGTTAGATCTTATGGAACTACTACAGAGGACTATCCTTAATGCATATATCAGACTGTAATAATTATAGTTTAAAGCACTAATTTATTGTTGTAAAATTGCAGACAGTCCCATAATTCAGCCTATATTCATGTCTGATTGTAATAGTGCATATTTCTTCTAATACTGATACATTTTGTCACTTGTCACTGCTGTATAATTGGCTGTTCTACTATTTGGTTACATATTGATTTTTAGTTGAAAAGTAGTTGGCTGATTGGATGCTTACATATAGGTGGTAGCTAATGGTGAATGATTACTGTTGTCCAAACAACTGATATAAGGAACATTTACATTCTTGATGATGAATGAGTCCATCTAATGCTGTCATAAAGTATCGGTCAAACTTGCAATTTATCGCTTCTACCCTTCTATGGATTGCACTTGCCATGAATGACATTTGGTTGAAGCTAGTTCATTCAGTGAAATTGGGTGCTTACGCATTAACTTGAACGCACCTTTGGAGTTGATATACTAATTGTACTTACATGATCCATATTTGTCCATATAGTATGTTTTCTTCATTCCTTGAATTGAGTCCATTAAGGCACTGATCACTAACCCTTTCAAAGAAGACATTATTTGGTGTTAAGTGTCCTTACAGGTTCTCTATTAGGGATCTCCCCGAGGAGGTTTCAACTTCCAAAGAAGTTTGGAGAAGTGGCTAAGGTGACAGGTGACAGTGGTCACTTACTCCTTCATATGCTTATGGATGACTGGCCCTGCTAGTTCATCCGGTAATAGACGGCAAGATGGAAGAAGAACACTTGGTGGTAATCACGATAAAAAGCTTACCACCTGCTTACGAGCACTTTATGGAGACTCTAAACATTACCTCTACGAATGTTGACATGAAGTCCAATGAGGTTCGCAACAAGCTCTTACAGGAAGATAGATGAAAGACACAATTCGGTAGCAACAGCAAAAAAGAGAGATCGGAACAGACCTTTGCCGCCAATTTCAAGGGAAAAGGTAAATGGGGCAAGAAGAAAGGGCAGGGCAGCAAAGAGGATTCCACAAAGAGTCAAAAGAGTGTCGCTTGTCACAGTATTTGCAGAAAGAGGTTCCCTGATGAGAAAGCCAACCAGGGAGGTCCTCAGCAAAAGGGTCATGTTGCAGAACACGCAAAGGAGGAGTCAGCCATTTATGCCTTCATGGCTAAGCAGCCAACAACTAACCCCCAAACCATTTGCTTGGTACAACGACTAAAGTGCATCTCACCATTTCACCTACAGCAAAGACTGGTTCAACGGGTACACTCCATGTGTTTCCAAAGACTCAGTGGTCTTCGAGGGTGGTGAAGAGTACATGATCATTGGTAAAGGAAATGTTCGAATTTCCTTTGGAGGTAACAATGAACATGCTCATTTTTCTTAATTTGCATTATGTGCTAGGTATGGAGCTTAATCTGCTATTTGTTAGTCAGGTTATGAGGCGTTGTCCTCAACTTGTTGTCAACTTTAGCAATCATAAATGCTATGTGGTTGTCAAGGAGACCCAAAAGACCATTGTTGATGGTGTGGAGGATCATGGACTATTTCCACTAGTCAACAGTGGACAGGTCAGGGAGCATGCATTACCAACTAAGAGTGCATCGGACATCAAGATTCAATACACTCTAGCATCGGTGACTTGGGCACCTCAACCTCACCTACCACTCTCACTTGGCTCAAGAGTATCTAGTAGATGGACTTCCAGACATCTAGGAGAAGATTAATGGCCTATAAGGAGCTTGCCTAGCAGGGAAGCAACACAAACGCCATTTGACGAAGGAAAAGCTTCGAGAGCGAGCAAAGTCCTTCAGCTGGTTCACGTAGACATTTGTGGACCAATGAACATGACATCAATCACCGGTGCCATGCATTTTCTACCACTTGTTGATAACGATGGTAGAAAGATGTGGGTTCCTTTCTTGAAGTTAAAATATGCAGTGTTTGTTGAGTTTCAAATTTTCAAAGCATTAGTAGAAAAAAAGTCTGGTTGTCCAATAACCACTCTTAGGTCTAATAATGGAGAAGAATTTTGCTCCAAAGACTCTAGAAGTTTTTATGCTAAACATGGGATACAAAGACAATACACTAGACCCTACACTCCACAGCATAATGGAGTGGTTGAGAGATGGAACCACACAGTCACAAAGATGGCAAGATGTACGATGCAAAACAAGTTGTTCCTAGCAGGTTGTGGGCTAAAGCAATATTCACAAAAGAGTATCTATTGAATAGATCTCTCACAATGGCAATGAAGAAGAAGACCCCTAAAAAGCATGGTCTAGAAGGAAGCCCAAAGTCAACCATCTTAAGGTTTTTGGTTCAACTACATATGAGAAGAGAACCAAACTAGAACCTAAGAGCAGGAAATTGATGCTCACAAGGTATAGCGACAATCACAAAGCCTTAAAGGTGTTCAGCTTCAGATAGCTCCACCTAAAAGGGAGTAAGATTCTGATTATTCTGAGGAGTGTCCCAGACTTAGTCCGATAATTTCTTATCCACGTAGCCCGAATCAACATTCGAAGGACATAGGTGCAAGTTCTAGTCCTATTAATGGTGGGCAAGTTCCTAACCAGGAAGACAGCAAGCAACCACCCAAATGGTGGCTTAACACCATTGAAGGTCTTCAAGCAGCAGAAATGGTTGAGGGATGATCAACGCAAGGAAAGAGCAATACTTTTAGCAACTACGCAGCAACCGAGGGTCGAACAATACACTGAGCAATACTTCCAAGTTCCAAGTTCCAACTACACGACAGTTGAGGGTCAAGCAACATGCGAGCACCACCTATGAGTGAGGGTTTAGCTTTGTGTTGTGCGATGAGTTAGAGGGCGAGGGTGAAGACAAATCACGGTTAGAGATTCAAAGGGAGAGGGTGGAGGTAGTCGACACATCACGAAAGAAAAAAACGAGGAAAAAAACCCTAAAAACGTGAAATCGACGACCTTTGGCTTTGCGGTTTGTCAAACCTAAACGCACTTTAAGTTTTTTTTGAGGTTCGGCAAACTTCGAACCTAAGGGTTGAAGTTCACCAAACCCTGTGGCATTGAGGCCCATTAGGTAGTTAGAATTGAATAAATGTAATGTGGCCTCATTAAAGAAGGCCCACTAGGTAGTTAGCATTTGGTTATGAATAGGGTTTTCTAGCTATCTATAAATAAAGATGGAGTCCTCCTTATGATTCATGTGTGGGAATATTATTGTATTGAAGCCTAGCTTATTGGGAGTATGCCTCCTCAAAGAGACAAGTGAACAAGAATTGATCCTTCCATAAAAGGATCATTGTATGGTATTACCACATGCACGGTACTCCAAGATCAATGAGTATCTTTTAAGTTTGGTTTTCAATAAAACAGATGTAGATTTCAATCTTTATTGTTTGATTGATGATTCTAATATACTTGTTTTAGTCTTGTATGTAGACGATTTTATACTTACAAGAAGTTTAGAGAAACTCGTACGATGTTGCACAGATGGGGTTGGAGAGAGAATTTGATATGAAGGACATCAACTTGATGCACTGCTCTTTGGGTCTAGAGGTGTGTCAAAGCCCAAGTGAGGACTCACTTGGACAGGGTAAGTATGTAGTTGATATTTTGAAGACATTTCAAATGATGGACTATAAGCCCATGGCTATTCCTATGGTGGCAAATCTTTGTTGATTTAGGTTCAAATTTGATTGATCCATCTATCTACAGGCAGTTGTTAGGTTCCCTCATGTATCTAGTAAAAAACAAACCTGACATTTGTTTTGCAATCAACACCTTTAGCCAATATATGGTGGAGCCCATACAGGTTCAATGGGTTGCTAAAAAACATGTGCTTCAATAGTTGAAGGGCAATGTTCATTTAGGTCTAAGATATGTTGGTTATGGAGAGTTGATGTTGCATGGCTTTAAAGATTCTAATTAGGTGGGTAGTGCTAGTGACAAGTGTTCAATTTTTAGCATTAGCATGAATTCTTTAAAATTTTGCAGACTGTAAGATAACAATAGACAAGTGCAGTAGAAACATCAACAACATCACACACATTGAACACAAGAGTTTTTCATGGGGAAACCTTTAAAGGACAAAAACCCCAGAAGCATTAGTAATCCATCTCTTCAATGAGATGACTGAGTCTTTCAATGTTCTTCAATAATTTTCAAACACTAACAAGGTTTGATCACTTCAGTCACTACTAGATCTTGATCAAAACTTATCATCAAGACAAAAACAAAAGAATGCAAATAAGGGCTAACTACCCAGATTTTCTTCCGCTACCAGGAACCCTTTTTCTTGCTGCCCAGAACAATTTTAGGCCTGCCCAAAATTCACAGAGGGTTGCCCGTGATTTTCAGAATCTGCCTGAGATGAGTTCTATGTCTGCCCAAGATGGGTAGCAGGCTGCCCGAATTCCTCTTGAGTAAATTTTGCTTGTTGCCCGGAGTCTGATCCAAGCTACCAGTGGTTTCTTCTAGCTGCCCGAACCTCTGTACGGATCTACTACTTCCTACCTGAACTGCCCAGAAGACCTGCCCGAGCCTGTACCTGTCTGCCTGTACCTGTACGGAGCTGCCCGGTTGCTGCTACTGCTACCCGTAAGTCTGCCCGAGCCTGTACCTACCTGCCTGTACACTACTGCTGCTGCCCAAAGTCTGCAGCAGTCTACCCGGACCCGGAATCCACTGCCCGGATCTGTGAATAGATTCCTGGAAGCTAGCCTAGGCCTACCCGAACCTTCTGTGGCAAGTTAAGAGCTACCGAAGCTCCTGTTGGAGCTGCCCAAGACTAGTGGCAACCAAATGAAGGTTACTTGGAGCAGAGAAAGGCAACACGTGAAGATATCCAAGCTACCCGAAGGTAGTAGGATACTACCCGTGAACAAATGCAACTGCTCGTAGGTGTAGAGAAGTTGCCCGAGGCTTCTCGTGGATAGATGCAGCAGGTGTCGTTAGGGTTTGGTGATGCCCTAGTTCAAAAACTTGATGGTCGTGATTGAAGGAGTAAACCCTAGGAGACCTAGGGTTTAGCTGTAGCAAGAAAGGATGTAGATTTAAATGCCCTGGCTAGAATCCTCCATGATAGGGCATAAACAAAAACACAAGAATCTTCTTCTTCAGAGACCAGTGAAAAACTTCCTTTTAGCATCTGTAAGATGATGAGCAAGTGTGTGTAATAATGAAATGTATTGATCTTCTTTTACAGCCTTTGAATCACCTGGATGTGGACCAAAACTCAAAAGAACGAAATAATATTATTTTATTCTTTTATCTTTTTGACTTTTACCTTTAGTGGTACTAAAGGTCTTTTTGCACTTTCACTTTGACTCCTTGGTGGTCTAAGGGTCTTCATGTATTTTTTACTTTTACCTTTAGCCTTCTTCAAGTGCCCTGTGGTCAAAACAAGTGGTCAAGGTGGTCCTTCATCCCCACTCAAAGTACATCATCATAAATAGAAAGAATTACTAATACTTTTATCTCACACTCCATGTAACACCAAGATCGGGTACTAGGTGTCTTAACCAAGGGTAGTTAAGCCTTGGAGAAGATCACAAAGCCCACAAATCGAGGGTCAGAGTGACTCACATGCCCAAACCCAGTCTAGGACTTATAGTGATATCCTGGTAACAGACCAGGTGCCTCAGCCATAGGCTGCATAATTTGACTCGAGGTCAAATACTTGGTAACATACCAAGCGCCTCCATTCTCCCGGAGAATGGCCCTCAGCCCTAGATTGAGTCCCCTAGTACTAGACTGGTTCACCTTCCTGGTAACTGACCAGGTGCCTCGATTCAAAGAATGGCCACTCAACTCTAGGCTAAATCCCCCAGTGTTGGACTAGTTCCACATCCTGGTCCCTGACCAGATGTCTCCATTCAACAAAATGGCTACTCAACTCAAGGTTGAGTCCCCCAATGCTAGACTGGTTCCACATCCTAGTCCCTGACTAGATGTCTCCATTCAACAGAATGGCTACTCAACTCAAGGTTGAGTCCCCCAGTGCTAGACTAGTTCCACATCTTGGTCCCTGACCAGATGTCTCCATTCAACAGAATGGCTACTCAACCCAAGGTTGAGTTCCCCAATGCTGGACTGGTCCCACATCCTGGTCCCTGACCAGATCTCTCCATTCAACAGAATGGCTCTCGATGCTGCTCAGGAAAAATCAACAACAAGAAGAGCATGTTGCTCCAATTTGGGTTCTGGTATGGTTTCGTAGTTCAATAGGAAGCAAGAATCAATTGAACTTAGTTCAGCAAAAGCAAATTACATGGAAACCAACTCTACTAGTGTTGAAGCCATCTTAGCTTCACAAGTTGTTGGTAAAGTTGACATATTAGATTTTGGACACTACCGTGATTTACTTTGACAATCAAAGTTGTATCACACTCTCTACGAATCCAGTTCATCATGGTCAATCCAAGCATATTGAGATTAGGTACCGCTTCATCAAAGGCGGTAGGGTGTAGAAGGGAACTATGGCTCTTCAATACACTCCTAAATATCAATAGGTTGCAAATATCTTGACCAAGGCCCTGGCAATAAGGATGTTCAAGATGTTCAAAAAAAATGGTTGGTGTGCTAGAGAACATTTCCTTGCTAAGAGGGAGTGTTAGTTTTACCTATGTGTAGCTTGGATGGTGTTCGCTACAACACCTTTCTTCTTCCAACATAGTACCATACAGTAACACACCCTCCTTTCCATGTTCAATACAGCAGTTATGAGGGCGCATGTGGCATTTATGGAGGACAGATAGATAGGGGGCACATGGGGCAGTTATGGAGGAGAGAAAGATGGTGGGTGCATGCATGCACCATCCTTAGTCCAGTTCCAATTTAAGATGCATTTTCCATGTTCGGCAGTTCAGTTCTAAATTTGTTTTTTGATTTATTTAAAAGTTGAATGCACGATTAGGGGATGCAGTTTTTTATGTTGGCAAAGGCACTCATGCATGTGGAGTCCCAGCTCACTGAAGGGTACAGATCTCTAGGAGAATACATGCATGCATACCTCAGTCTATCTCCAAGTACAGCTGCACCTTAATTGGCTCGGTTATCCATGCAAGGGGTTGGGAGTTAATACTGCCAGTATAGTTGCTGGTGTGCATGGGTCCATATTCATTGTATCTGTTCTTATTCCTAGTCTATAAAGGAGAAGCAAGGCACACCACTTTATCATTGAAGAGTTTGAGTTTTGAGCTGTAGCATTTAGCTCTTTGTTTTGAGTTTTGAATGTCCAGATTTGCATGTTTGCTGTTTTAATGATCAGCAGTATGTTTGTAGGCTAAAGTAATCCATATCAGAAATTTTGATTGGTGTTTTAACTTTTAGCGATCTATACTTTTAAGTTAGATTCAGGAGTTCAAAATCTTCTCGCCATTGTCTGATTTTTGACAGTGAGTTGATACATAGAATCTAGACAGACATCCAATTCCACTTGTTGACCATCTAATTCTATAAAACCATACCCTGGCCACCGATGCACAAATAGACATCTGATTCCACTAGTTGACATTCTATTTCTATAAAACTATCCTCCAAAAACAAGGAGTTTAAATGCAACATATAAAACAAGAACTTAAATGATTACAACCTTAACAAGATCTTAAATGATTACAACCAAGGGGTAAGTGAGTATTTATAGTTTGAAGGTATAGAAAGACACTGAGCATGTTCTTGGCTTCTATTTCTACCATCAACATCAATATGGCATTGCATATCTCAACCATTGATAGTCTACCAAAACGTTTGCCTACCTATGGCCATCTACAAGTAACTTCTATGGATTTGCAGTTTATCATTGTGGATAACATCTTGGAACAAACAATAATAATTTTCTCATCTTTGATGGTGTCGTCGTAACTCACATGAAGCCTATCCATTCTCTCTACTAAACTCTATGTCTATATAACCCATCATCACTTATAGTAACTAAATAATAATAATGCTTCAGTTAATAATGTTTGCTACATCACCATCTCAACTATCATGTAAATTAAGCTAGAGAAAAAAACATGTTCAATGCCAATATCACTCTGAAGCTTTAAACTTGATAGCCATTATCATTTAAATTTGATATGCTTCGTAGAAAATCATGACAAAATATATCAATCATTGCAATCCAACCTAGCCAAATTGAAATAGAAGCAGGGTAACTACTATTTTTTTTAACCGCTTCATTTAAACTTTAAAAGCATTACAATTTACCCAAATACGTCACGCACCAGAGACAGCGTGATTTTCACGAGCAAGATGGCGCTTGAAATGAAAACCATTAATCGCAAGCACTTTGGTTTGGCTAAGCTACGGAAACAGGCTGTACACTTACATCAAAATAACCCCAAGACAAGCACCTAGCCCCAATCGCTCATTCATACCTATGGAGGAATTCATGTTTCAACCTTGGTTGCTGTGTTGGACACGCGACTGAAGCAAAACCCTGTTGACACTTTAAACTAGGGCTAAAAACAGTTTCGTTTTGCATACGCTTGAGTTTTAGAAATGCCAGGAATTCAAACTGTGCTGTCGAATGTGTTTCTTACGAGGAATATTATATTAAATTTATGGGTTAAAATTTGGTAATTTTGTATATTTCGCTATTTAACTTCTTTCCAGATCTTTCATATGTGTTTATTCAACTTTTTTCCCGTACCATAAAAACCATATTAAATATTTAACTTGTATTATCAAAGTTGTGGCTATGCATTGAATAAATTCAACCGCCATTATTATGGTTGATTCCAAAAGTTTAGAAGAAAATCATGACACCATACATCGACCATCTTAAGCTAGGATAACCATGATAAAATAAATTCAACCGCCATTATTATGGTTGATTCCAAAAGTTTCGAAGAAAATCATGACACCATACATCGACCATCGTAAGCTAGGATAACCATGATAAAATAGAATATAGTCAATTGCCAATATGGTCGTTATTTTGATAAGCGTGGTCAAAAATCGTCACAGTATACATCAATCATTATAATCAAAGCTAACCAGGGAATTTAGGTTAGACAAATTCAAATATCAACGGGGAATGTACCGTACTTTAGAGGGATAAGATTTTTTTTTAAAGAAGAAGAGGAAAGAAAAATACCACTTTGGGGCATGGTTTAGTTTTGTATTTAAAACCAAATTGTTGATACTACTCGAATAGAATTGAACTCATGCCATACTCTTAATTTAAAGCGGAATCTTAATTTGTGTTACAGAATATAATAGTTTTGTCGTTTTTATGGCTTTCTCTCAATGAGAGTTTATATCTTAACATTCATTTGATCCATAAACTCTATCCAAGAGCATGGAGGGTCGTTTGTTAATGATCGATTACAAGATATTCATATGTAAACTATCTCCCTTTTGCATTAATATATTGCCTCAAGTAGTTGTGTTGGTTGGGGCCATACACAGTTTCCCTCTTTGAGGGTTTTAACCATGTAATATATTGATTTACTAACTTTTGATATATTTCCGAGTAGTTGTCTTAAGGTGTTCAACCTACATGGATATACCCTATATATCAAACAAGGTGTCAAAACGCTTATGAAGGCCTACTCTCATTGTTGATGGAGATCCCAAACTTGTGTCACTGTTTACATCAAAGGACTTGTGGATTTTGTTGTTTTTAGTATGTGTGGAGTGAGAGAACCATTATGTTGTGTTTACAACACTTTTTCCAATTGGAAACCCTTTTTGTTTCACCTGAAAAAGGTTTTTGTTTGTCAAGTATATGGTCATTTGATGTGTTATTTTATTTCCAAGTTTTTCCTACAACCTTGTATCATTATATCAAACCACTCATATAGGTGAAGGTAAAACAATAGAGTTTTCACCTCACAAAGTTGTAATCGAGGATTTAAAACATCCTAAGCATGTCTTTGCAATTTGAGATGTTAATGATATTAATAAGTTCTGGGTCGGTATCTCTTTCATTGGTTTTTGTTGCTCATAACAACAACTTGAGGAAGCTTCGACATGGGCAATTTGAATTTTGGTCATTTAAACTATCACTCTTTGCAGCAACAATGAAATCAAAAAATGGTGACTAGCCTTCCCCTAGTTTCTTGCAAATATGATGTTCATTCTAGTTGTGTACTCAAAAAACATCATCAATGTAATTTTAAGAAACATGCCTTTTGACATGCCTTTGCTCCCTTTTATCTTGTCCATAGTGATTTGTGTGGTATGCTTCCTTCTTCTTATTTCTCTCGGTTCAAGTACTCCTTAAGTTTCATTGATGACTTTTTTAGACGCACTTAGGGTTTGTTTTTTTAACTCAAGAGAGACGTTTTTTACATGTTTTTGGCCTATGAGACCACTATAAAAAGCAATCTAGACATCAAAGTTTAGAATAAATAATGGAGGTGAATATGTTAACAACAAATTTACAACTTACTGCATTGCATAAGGCATTCAAATGCAACGTATTGTTCCATATACATTATAGCAAAATGGTGTTGTCAAGATAAACAATCACACAATAAAACAAATGACAACTTTTATGATCCGGTCGGAGGGATTAAGTCCTTATTTTTAGGCGAAAGTGATCAATAGTGGCAACTACATAGTTAATTGCACTTTGGCAAAGGCTTTAAAAGATATAGCACCAAAAGAAGCATGGAATAAATTTAAACCAGATGTCAACCATTTTCATGTGTTGGGTAGTGAAGCATGGCCTCACATTCTTGATGAGAAAAAGAAAGCATTACATCCTAAAAATTAGAAGTGTATTTTTGTTGGATATTTTGATGTAAAAGGTTATAGATTTCTTCAATCTCATTCCAATTAAATTATTATCAAGAGAAATATAAAGTTCGATGAAAGCCTCTTATCCTATGAGACTAAATAGATATTTGTGTCATCTTCAGCTTGTGAACCATCTTCAAAGATTGTGCCATTTTTTATTCCCAAATTTTATGATAGTGCTCTTATTTTGTTTGCTTCTTCCAATGATCAAAGTGAAAATGGAAATCCACCTTTTCCAACTCACCTTTCTCCAATTGGGTCCATTGAATTGAACTTGCACCAATGGCATAGCTTCCTACATGGGCTTGTACAACACCAGAAGTGACTAGTGATTCTTCATAGCAATGTTGTACAAATTCACAATTATAGCAACTGACATCCTCTCTTATGGATCAAACTTCAGAGATTCGTGATCCATAAAAATATGCAAAAGCTTGTAGCCATCAAATTGAGACACAAACGAAAAATGAAGAATCATGTTCCTTAGTGGTGAATGATACTTGGGATCTTGTACCTATTCCTGTACGAATGAAACTTGTCAGATGTAGATAGGTGTATAAAACTAAGCGTGCATCAGATGGGAGTGTTGAAAGACATAAGGCTCAGCGAGTTGCTAAAGGATTTTCTCAAATTGAAGGGATTGACTATAATGAAACCTTTTCTCCCTTAGCCAAGAGTCATGAATTCCATACACTCTATTCTAATCCTTTCCACTTCATATAAATGGTAGGTCTATTAGATGGATGTTAAATATGCCTTCTTGCGTAAGGATTTGCAAGAAAAAAAATTGCATGGAACAACCTTCTAGCTATGTTAAGAATGACTCTAGCCTTGTTTGTTTCCTTAAGAAATCCCGCTATGGCCTTAAGCAAGCTCTTTGGCTGCGGCATGCTAAAATGGATAGATTTATTCTTGACACCATTTTTTCTATATTTCATTTTGACCCAAATGTCTATACCAAGAAAGCAACCATCTCGTAATATTCGTTCTTTGTGTTGATGACCATACCTCATTGGTAGTGACCCCAAATTTTTAATCCATGTGAAATCCAACCTTAAGAAAAAAATTAAAATGATGAACTTATGATATTTGCATTATTTTATTAGCCTCTTGTTCTTTCAAACCAAGTAGGGAATTACCTTTCCTAGTATAAGTATGCATGTGACCTTATTCACTACTTTCACATGAAAGATGGTGAACCAACCTCATCTCCCTTCCAATTTGGAGTCAAACTTAGTGGTGCATATAATGCACCTAAAAGTAAATACCACTTTGTTATATTAGTTACTTAGTATCATTTTGTATTTGACTCATACTTGTCATGGTATATCCTTTATCGTTGGTCTTGTTTCCCGGCATATGCAAACACTCCATGAAAGCCATTAGAAAACAACAAAAATGATACTTGAATATATCCAAAGTATAGTTCAATTTGGGATACTTTACGATTCAGGGGGGACTTCTTTTGTTGGTTTCAAAGATTATGATTGCATTAGCAACCCTTATGATCGAAATTCTTTAGTAGCTTATGTTTTTGGTCTTATTTTTAGACTTGACACTCGGGATTGTGAGAAGCAACAAGCCCCTACTCTTAGAGTACCGAGCAACAATAATGCAAGTCAAGAAGCCTCGTGGATTCTATAGATATTTGAAAGTTTGGATTCTAGCAATAGCATTTGACCACACAGACTAGTGTGGCAATAATAATGCCATCAAGATTACCAGAGAACCAATTCAACATCTTCATAGAAAACACAATGAGCTCAACATGCATTTCATAAGAAATATTATTTAAGATCACATTCTTAAAGTGCTCTATTGCCCTACATATGTTCAAGTCGTAGACGTTTTCACAAAGTCTCTTACAAAAGCAAAGTTTTCAAAATTTCAAGTTATGTTAGGAGTTCAATAAGTTGTTATTGAATAGGGGTAAGCTCTAATGCCTCCTTCATTCTCATGTTGTGTCACCTCTGTAAATATTTAAATCCTATCCCAAGTTGTACTTAAGGGGGGTTGTTATGGTATTTAAACACTTGGGAATTAGATAAGATTAACTTGGTCTAGTGTGAATTTATGTAAAGTATGTCTCTTTGGTGTGTTTCTTTAGTATGTATTTGTAATTATTTAATCCGACAAACATGATTATGATCTATACATAAAGTGATCTTACAATTTGTCGTATGCTTGAAACTAATGATTACTTATACATGGCTTGACATCTTATTGATCCATAAACTCTATTTAAAGAGCATGGAGGGTGATTTGTTGATGATCGATTGTGAGAGATTTAAATGTAAACTATTTTCCTTTTGCATTTAATATATTGACTCAAGTGGTCATGATGGTTAGGGTAATGCATTGTTTCCCTCTTTGATGATTTTAATGTTATGCACCAAATTCCCAAAATATTTTAAAAATAGAAAGAAAGAGTATCCAAACACCTTGAGAATGAAATAAAGAGATGATAAGAATCCTCCTTGAGGGGGAAACGTCCTTATGTAATGTATCAAATGCATAAGACAAGGCAAAATGATCTTAAAACCAGGTATCTTGGCATATATATGT
>LPNX010531463.1:94688-163010 GCA_001517045.1 Pseudotsuga menziesii | reverse complement strand
AGAAAAGGTCCAATTACAATTCTACTTGATAATATAATAATAATTAAGGTCCTAGTCGACTAATAAACACAATACATAGAATGTAATGTCACGATATATAGGGATTACATGATTCTCCCCTTCAAACAAGTAACGTCATCAATACTTGGTTAACTCTGGATGTTTCTGCAGGAAGAACTCATATTCCCATGTTGCCTTTTCTATTAGTAGGTTCATCCATTTACTGAGGTACTCAGTAATTGCTCAAATTCATAGTTTCTTGATCCTTGTGTCAATGAATGCTTTTAGGTTATGGTATCAATTTGTCTTCTTCATCAATATCTGGTAAAATAGTATGGACTTAGATTTGTTATCAATTACCTTTTTTAGGAAAGAAACTTGAAACAATAAATGTAAACATGGAGGAATCTCTAATTTGTATGTCGTGATTTTAATCCTTTGCAACACCTTATATAGACCATTGTACTTCGGGGCTAATTTATTGTCCTTATTTTATTACTTGAGTGGCATCTGTTTGTATGATTGTAGCCTAAAAAATACCTAATCCCCCACTTCAAAATGCATTTCACTATGATGTTGATATGCTTGTTGTTTCATTCTATTTTCTGTTATAGCCAAGTTACCTTTCAGTAGTTGAAGAAACTCTTGTTCGCGCTCCATGTGATCCTCCACTGCTTGAACCCTAGTTTTCTCTTTAAAGATTGATGATAGCCATAAAGTGCTAGAAATGGTGACATTTTTTTATGATTTATGGAAATATGTTTTGTACCACCATTCTACTAAGGGAAACCACTTGACCCATTCCATATAATTAACATATGCAAAACAATGAATATACCCATTTAGGAATTTATTCACAATCTCAATATTCCCATCAAATTGAGGATGGTAAAAGGATCTATGAACCAATTGAGTGCCCATTTCCTTCAAAAAAATTATCAATGAAAATTGGATCTTTATTAGTTATAATAACCTTGGGGATTCCATGTAGGCTTTGAATTGTTTCCATGGATGTTGCAACTATTGTACTTGCTTTAAAAGGATGAGAAAGAGACCATAAATGGGTATACTATGTGACTAAATCCACTACCACTACAAGGAAAAGGTCATGTAGTAAAGGTTATAGCAAAGGTTTATAGTATTGCAAGATTGGTTAAAGTTATAAAAAAAAACTCTACTACAACCTCTGCCAATGATACCATATGTTTTGGAGGAGGTTTTAACGGAAATTATTATAACTAAAAAGAACTTAGTGGCTAGAGGTTTTAACAGAGCTTTTTTCATTGATGTGTTTTTTATAGAAGCGCACTAGTGCTAGAACGAACACAAAACACACCAGTGCCTTTAAATACAAACAAGCACCGTACTCACAAAAAATGTAAAGCAATATATGCATCGTTGCTTGATAATAAATATAACATCGGTGCACACAAGATAGTTTAACAGCACCGGTGATTTATCACAATGTATGCACCTATGCTTGATAACGATATATGTGTTGATGCTTTATAAAAATTTATGCACTAGTGCTTTAAACTAAATGTAGCACCGATGTTTATGAACTATTAAAAAGCACTGAGGCAACAAGGGAATTGAAATGAACTGTAAAGTTGACTGGGAGGTTGAGTTTCACTGGATTTTTAAAATTTAACAGTGCGGCTAGGATACTATGGCGCATCAGTGTGCATATAAAACACTGGGGCATAATATTAATAAAAACACCGAGGCATGAAACGAGTAGTCTGTTGCCGAGGGGTGTGTTTGTTGTAATGATATCGGTGATACATTTACTTAAACACATCGGTGCGGTTAAAACAATATGTAATGCCCCGACGGTAAACCTCGAGCATGTGTAATGTTATTATTTGATTATTAGTGGCACTAGGTGCCTGCACTATGGACTATGGATATTATTATTATTATTATTATTATTATTATTTTATTATACTTATCTACTAAATAATGGACAATAACGTTTATGAGAGATCTTGGGTTCCACATGTGAAGGGGTTGGGTTTAGGAGTTGTGGCTTCCCCTAACGGTACTCTAGTCTTCATAATTTAGATGTTATTGGACAATGGTGATCGTAGTTTGTCTAGTTAATGTTATGCATGCACCCACGCAACCATATACCATGCATCATGCACCCATGCAAATATGTACACATGCACTCATGCATGCATGCAACATGCACCATGCACTCATGCATCCATGCAACATGCACCATGCATTCATGCATCCATGCAAAATGCACCATGCACCCTAGTGCTCTAGTGAACTGGAGTAGTTGTCGGTCAGTTAGAGTCAGTTTGGTTAATTGGGATTTTTCCTTAGTTAAATGGTGTATACAAACAATAGTCTCCAATTAATGAGATGAATTCAAGCAATCCTCAGTTAATTTGAGCATGTTTGGGCCAATTCGAATCATACTCAGTGCATGGAAGCGAATATGGGAAAATTCAAGTCAGTAGGAATAATTTGAGTTACCTTCATGCAAGGGGAGTAGTTTATGGGTAATTTGGGTGAATTATGGTGGGTTGGAGTCAATGTTTACAAATTCAAGTTATCCAATGACTAAGAGTGTGTTTTTCAGTGGTTTAGAGTCAGTCTTAGTGGATTCAGGTACTTTGTCAAGAACTTGAATGGGTCAGTTAGTGATCTTGAGTATCACTCTGTGGTTAAGTGTTGTTTCTCGTCCGTCTCTAGTCGATCTCTTTGAGGCAATTCGAATTAGCCTAAAGGGATTCAGATTTCTCAGGAGGTCATTCATTCTTTCATTATTGTGTTTGTTGATGAGGGGAAAGGCTTGCTCTTAGGAGAATATGAATGCCAAGGGAGAGTTTGGCATGGTACTGTGCACACATTTTACACCAATTGTCTTGCAAGGAAAGGAGACCCTACGAGGAGAATTCTTGATTATTCATTCCTTCATTCATTAAGGGGAGCGAGTTGTTCATGCCATAATTGTTGAGAGTTGTGTAAGCTTGTGAGCTTGGAATCCCTGTATGCTTTGAGATGTGTGTGAACTCTGTGCTTGAAGCATAAGGATATTGGTCGTGTTTGGAATAATCCTGATAAACTCTAGTATAGATCCTCTATGTCCATCGCTTTTATCTATCTTAATCTTGTACATAATTCCTAATGATGAATGGTGATGTCCTGAGGGACCTAGGAGGTGAAGAGATCACCATTTCACCTAGTGGTGGGGTGGAGGAGTAAGTAGGTTGTGAGGGTTTGAGTTGTGGAATCTCAAATTGATATTTTCTTTAGTACGATATAGTTCCATGGTGTCTGCCGCTTATCTCTCTCTTGGACCTGCACATAAATCCTGATGGTGAATAGTGATGTCCTGAGGAACTATAAGGTGAAGGGATTACCATTTTGGAGATGTACCAATGGACCTAGAATGTGAAGGGATTACCATTTCACCTGGTAGTGGGGTGGAGGAGTAAGTGGGTGGAGAGGGGGGAAACCCTATAGAAGAAATTCTTGTGTTTCTTTCGCTAAGGTTATGGGACTGAGTTTTATCCTTAGAGATCAATTTAGAAGTGTCCATGATTGTGTGAATCCCAAGACCCCATATCGGGAGTGACCTACACAAGTATATTGGCTTGATAGTGTCTAAGGTTGAGAGGAAAGTTGCCTAGTTGATGCTAGTTATGCCCCTATAAAAGATAAGTAACTATGCTATCTATACTCTCTATGTATGTTGTTGTACAAATGCCCATGGAGGATGATATATCTCTTTCATTACATCTTTTTAAATTGTATATATGTGCATGGTGAATGGCTAACCATATGTTGATAAATTAGCAGCTTACGTGCAGGTATGTTGATGTGTTAAATTAGTTGTTAGTAGCTAGTTTGTTTATAGAAATTTTTATTATCGGGAGGTATGATTTTAGGACAATCATATGGCCATGTATGGCTGTTCTGGATCAGATTATCCATGGGATCCATGGTTGTTAGTTAATGAGTAAAACATGATATATAGTAGTGTTATAAATATGTTATTTGGGGTAGAGTAGAATGTTGATTAATGGATGTTTTAGGAGACTATTTACTTATGGATTATGAACATTTATGGGTATGATATTTGGATAGACCATATGTTCGTAAATGGTTGTATTGTATCAAGTCCCACATGGGTTTATAAATTGATAATTTCATGCATTAAATCTGATATGCATTAATGTATAAATTTGCTTCAAGGAAAGATAGTAATGTTGATTTTACTATGATGTTTGAAGCTATTCTTTTGTGGAATTATGTTCATGGGACGAAATGATCTTAGAGGAAAACATATGGCCATGTATGGTTGTACCAAATCAAATATAAGAGGGGATTGGAAGTTTGAATTTACTACTATAGGACCTGCTATGTTTAGGCTTTTAAACTCTGCCTCCTTAGAATGTTGAAATGTTGAACATTTATTGTCATAAATGGAGTTCCATGAAATAATGTAAGTTTGATTTATTTAGTTGATTAGATGGCTATATCCATCTTCCCATAGGTGTAATGATAGTTAGTCAACATGTGAAGAGGCTTTGGTCTGAATGTATTGTTGTGTCATTACACTGCATTGCATGTAGAATTGGGAACTATGTTGCATTGGAAGGGCAATATTCCTTAATTGTTAAATTTTTTAGAAGTTTTAACTTGTTTGGCATGTTATCATGACCTTAAAAAGTATTATTTTGATGTGCTTAGCTTAGATTGAGCCATTCCATTTAATAAATAGCCCTTTTACTTGACCTTGGTGTATTCTCTAGAGTTGGGTATGTTACACAACCAAAGGCATTGGTATTCATTTTCTATTTGGTGAACAAAGTGACATCTCATTGGAATATATATATTCCATTATTCATTAGAAATTGAAATATTTTTTTATAATAGTATTTAAATAAATTTAATTTTAATTATTATGTTTGGATTAATTTGCTATATTATAAAATTTTGAATTTTTGCATCTATTGTTATATTTAGTCATCCATATATTCAATCAACGATGTAACATTTCACAACAACATTAGACAATGCATCAGAGTAAGAAACTTTTTTTTGAACAAGAATCCATTTGTTATACAATATGGGACAACATAAAGTCCACAATAATCAAAATGCCAACATGCATGTAATTGTTACACTTATTTTTTCTTAACAAAAACTATAAAAGGTTTTATATTAAACAGGCTGTGCACAGCCATACATTCCAAAAAATAAGCGAAAACTGAGAGTTCTTGTAGTTCAAAAAAGGAGGAAACAAAACTGGTCCAAAAGGATGACCAAAGAACTCCACACAGAGCTTTTACATAGCTTCTAAGGCCTGAGGTAGTGTATACCCTACTAAAATGTTGATTAAGAAACATACAAAAAACATGAACTATTAAAACCATTAAATATTGCCTGGGTGCTTCATGGGTTGAACAACCGATTCCTCCTCCGTAGGGTGAGTTGTTGCTGCTAGAGTTTCAAGAACCTTACTGCCTTGATTCATGCTTACCAAACGTTGGAGGTCTTCTTGAATTCTGTCCACATTGCCCATGATTTCCCTAAGGTTGCTTTCTATATCATCGATCCTGGAGTCATGATTACTTATCTGATATGAGGTGTAGCTGACCACTTCCCCCATATTTTTCACCTCTTTGGAAATTTCCTTGTTGTCCATAATGCCAATGGCCATCATTTCATACAAACGCCTAAGATTTTTCTTTAAATCTGCTAGCCCAGCATTCTCATTTGCCTGGTCCATTATGCCTTGTCTGGGGATGGAAAGAGCTAGTCTGGAGAAGTTGTTGTGGAGAGCCTGAACTGCACCTGCAAACTCTTGGGCCTGATCGTCACCAGAGAAACCACCAAGAATTGATTTAAGAGTGTTGAGTTCCTGCAGGAGGGAGTCACGATTTTTCATGCTTCAACAGGAGAGAGTGTCGACCGCACCTTCTTTCCACCCTGAACAATTACAACCCAGAATCAAGTTGTTGCCTGCTATGAAAGACTGGTCATCAATGGAGAGGCTGAGCCCAGAACCAGAGTTCGAAAACCACAGAGAAACACCAGCTTGTGAAGATCAAAAGCAGGTGAAGAAGGTGGCGAGAGCCAACCTTTCCTTAACAAATACCCTGGTGAGAGGCAGAGACTCCCACGAGATCTCCTGCAAAATGCCCTCGTCAACCCCTGAAATAATATCCAGCAGAATCCTCTCCAGAGAAATCACATAACGAACGAAGTGCACACCATTGCCAAAAGGAGAATGAGGGTGAGGAAGGCTTCAAGGGGAAGACATATTAGGGAGGACAAAAAGACCCAGAGTGTGCGAGTTGCAGGAGCAATTAAGCCAAGGGAGATGGGTAATAAAACCTGCAAGGATCGAGGAAAGGCTAGTGCAGAGAGGGAGGCACGCGACAGAAGAGTGGGGAGGAATAGGACGATGCATTAAGGCAAGAGATCCTTCACGAAGATCCACGGGAGTGAGGCCAGTGGTGAATGGGGAGCACGCGGCAACAAAGTGAGGAGGAGTACGACGACGCATTGAAACATAACAACCTTCACAAAAATCCTTTGAGGTGAGTTCGATGTGATGGGGGTCTAGATTTGCATCCCACAAATTCATCAAGGTATGGGTTTGGGGTGTGAGTTTTGACCGTTTAGACAATAGTGACCTTGGGGTAAGGAGGGCCTCGAATTAGCCAAGGCATCAGCAGCAACATTATTTGTGCAAAGAATGTGATAGAATTCATAGTGCTTAGATAAGAGAGGAGTGATTTTATCATGCAAACGACGACACTTTATAGAGCCTATGGTATATCCATTGAGCATTTTATATATGACATGTCGAGAATCTCCAAATATTGCAATCCCAGAAAGATCTTTGTTAGCTAGGATTTTCATTCCCTGAAGGAGAGCCAAGCACTCGGCCCCTCATTATTGGTCCTATAGCCTAGACCTCAAGTGAAGGTTTGTTCAACTTGTCCTTTAGGATCCAGAAGGATCCCCCCCTGCCACCCCTAGGTTGCCCTTTGAGGCACCATCGAAGAAGAAAGCATAGGAATTTCTTTCCCTCAACCAGACCTTGAAATCGCTGCTGTTTTTTCTTATTTCCCAGGGAAAAGTGCTGGAGGGCTGCTTTATTCTTTTGTTTAGAGATTTGAACTGAAGGGGGATCCTTTATTTTAAAAAGATCATGCACCATGAAGCATGTGGCTCTGAGCTATTTTCAAAATCAGGAAAACTGATATCATTCAAGGCAAACTTTTCAGCTATCATTCCCATAGTTTTAGAAACTATACGAGTTGGAACAAATTTTCGATCATTGAAGATTGATTTGTTCCTGTCTATCCACAGTTGCCAGTAAAGATTCTTGGGAATGGAGTTCCAAAGACGCCTGAGGATGGGTTTTTTGAAGAGAGGGTCGGGGAATTGTTTAGACCAATCCTCGAGGAGCTGAACCACAGAGCCTGGGGGGTTGAAGTGAAATCCCGTAGGAAGAACGCACTGCCAAATTTTCAGGGAAACTCTGCACTGAAGAAAAATATAGTTTGAGGTTTCCTCTTCCATGTTGCAAAGAGCACACCAGGAGGGTCCTGCTATCCCTCTCTTCCTAAGGTTCTCAGCCGTGAGTAATTTATTGTGCATCAAGATCCAGATGAAAGAGTTTAACTTTGGGATGATGTCTGGATGCCAAACCTTTCTCCATAGTCATTCATTTGCTACCGGTTCCATTGAGAGTCTCATGTATCCTTCTTTGACTGTATACTGACCATTTTTACCCCAACCAATGTGATCCCTTATTGATTCGCTAGAAGGAGATAAGCCATGCAGGGAAGAGAATAGGAGGATCATGGCTCCATCCAAATGGGTTGGGGGGTGAAGTTCTTTCCAGCCTATCCAGCACCCCAACGAATCCCACGATGAGAGATCATGGAGAGTATGAATGCCCTAGCTGCAGGCCAACTCAGCAAGATCGGTCAATCCTGGAAGCGAGGTAAGGGGAGGCTGTCCTAGAATGTTGCAATCCCAGACATTGATTTTTTTACCATTACCTGGGATCCAACAGTAGTTAGACTGAATTAAGTTGAAAGAGGCTTTGCACAGAATCCAAAGAAAGGTTCCGTTACCCGTCCACAAGCTGTCTAAGATTTTTGATCTAGGTATTTTGATGTATTTTTTCCTTATTATTTCTTTCCACCATTTTTTCTTGCCTATAGCCAACCTCTAGATCAATTTTGCTCCCAATGCTTTGTCCATTTGCTCCGGGTCCCTGATGCCCAATCCACCTTTACTTTTTGGCCTTTTGATTGTGTCCCATTTGACTAGATGGAATTTCTTTGTCTGAACCTTTCCTCCTTGACAAAGAAATTTTCTGATTTCCTTGCATATATTGTTTATGACATTCTTGGGGGCTAGGATCATCGAGCTGGAGTATATTGGGTAGGAAGAGAGGATAGAGTGAATGAGAGTCATTTTCCCTGCAAGATTTAACCACTTTGAGCCCAGAGAATGGATTTTGTTTTTTATCTTTTGGAATCGGAGTCCACATAGCAGAGGCAAAGGTCTTTTTGGCTATGGGGATACCCAGATAAGTGAAATGGGTCCAATTAAAAGTGGCGTTGATATGGAGAATATGAGATATATTACAGAGAGTTGCTGTGTTGCAATTCCATCCATAGAGCTGACATTTGGTCAGATCGGCTGAGCTTCCAGAGGAATGGAGGAAAAGGTCTAGGGGTCTTAGGAAGTTTCTGGCTATTTGTGGGGAGGCTATGCCTAGCAGAATTGTGTCGTCGGCAAAAAGAGCATGGTTGATAGGAAGGACTCCATTTCGGAAGGAGAGACCTAGGAGGGAGCCTTTAACTTGGAGTCTAGAGAGTCTTCTACTAAGGGAGTCCGCTACAAGGATATAGAGAAAGGGGGAGAGGGGGCACCCTTTCCTTATCCCTCGGGAAGCTTTAAAAAATTCAAAGGGTCTGCCATTGATTAAAGGAGCTATCCAAGGGGAATTTAGGCAAGCTTGAACTTGATTGATGAAAATGGGAAGAAAATTTAAATTTCTTTAGCACCAGTAAAAAGAAGGAATGCCTCAACCGATCAAAAGCGTTTGCCAAATCCAGTTTAATGGCCATACCTGGTTCGCCCTTTTTTTGTGCTGGAATGAATCGCTTCCTGAACCATAAGGATGTTATCGCTGATTTGCCGACCAGAGATAAAGCCTCCTTGATTAGGAGAGATCGGAGAATGGATAATAGGCTTTAGTCTCAAAGATAAGACTTTTGAAAAGATTTTGTAAGAGGCGTTGCAGAGGGAAACAGGTCTAAACCTTTTGATGGAGGAGGGGTTAGCATCTTTGGGAATCAGGGCCAGAAAGGTGGAGTTTGTGGCTCCTCCCATTTTTCCTTTCGCCATCCAGGAGATGAGATGCATGAGTTCCTTTTTTATTAAAGTCCAGAAAGTTCTATAGAAACGGATAGGGAAGCCATCGGGGCCAGGGGCTTTATCCGGATGAAGGGATCATATGGCCTTCTTAGCCTCTTCCTTCGAGATGGGGGATTTGAGCTGAAGACTTTCCTCTGGACTATTCAGGGCGGGAATGTCTTGAACCGTTTCATCCATGCATTCTTGTGAGACATACTCTTCATCATTATACAAGTTTTCAAATAAACTTCTTACCTCCGTGCTAATTGTCGCTTGCCCGGTGATGACTGCGCCGTCCTCGCTTTTGAGCTCCCGCATTGTGTTCCACCTTTGTCTATCTCTACATTGATTTTGAATTTTTTTTGTATTTTGATCTCCACCTTTAAGCCAGAGAACACGTGGTCGTAACCTCCATCCTTGATCCTCATGCCTTATGATTTTTTGCAGACTTTTCTCAAGTTCTATTTCTTTGACAAGATGCTCCTTGGTGATCTCGCTTTCCTCCATTTCTGCTTGGAGGGTTTCCATACTCTTTATAATTTCTGCTTTCTTTTGAGAAGGCTCTTAATAGTGGTGCTTTGCCCAGGATTTGAGAGCTATTTTAACCCTTTTGATCTTCTGTTCCCATAAGAATGCTGGAGATCCTGGGATGAAACAACACCAAGCATTTATGATGATATCCTTAACTCCTTCGGATTCGGTCCAAAGGTGATTGAAGCGAAAAGGAAGAGGCCCCAAATTTTCCAAAGGCGAAAAAAAGAGGCAGATTGGCTTGTGATCTGAGATGGCTGAACACAGGATTTTGGACTCAGGGTATGTTCTGTGGAGATGAGTGCTAACCAAAAACTGGTCCAGTCTAGCAGCTATGTGACTAGGGCCAATTTGTTTGTTGCTCCAAGTGAAAGTACCATTCTTTGGTTTGATGTCCGAGAGACCCCAGAGCATAATCAGGTCCTCTAACCTTTCTCCAAAGGGATCCCTGACCTTAGTTCCACCTCTGCATTCTTCCACGGAGATAGTAACATTGAAGTCTCCCTCTATGAAGCAAGGGAGGAGCGATTTACCTTCACATTGCTCTTCGAGGGATTTCCAGAAACTATCTTTCTGAGCTTGGCTAGTCAGGCCATAAATGTTCCCTATCCAAAACATTTCTTTCTTTTCTTTCTTTTCTAACTTAATAAACAACCAATTTTTATTCTCAATGGCAGAATGCATAGCAAACTTTTCACTGTCATACCAACAGAGAAGGCCTCCAGAGGCACCGATCGCATTGGTGGCTAGTCCTTCACCTTTTGGCCAATTTTTTTTTAATGTTGCTAGACTATCTTCAGCCATTTTTGTAGTCTCCTGGATAAGAAGGATTGAAGCCAATTCCATTGATTTAAATCTTTTGATAACTTCTATTTTCTGGGAACCTCCTAATCCTCTGCAATTCCAGGAGACCAGCTTCATTATTTCTTAAGTTGTCTAAGCACCTTTTCCTTATCCTTTTTTTCCTCTTCTGCGCTAAGAAGGTATTTGCTTGCTTACAAGTTTTTGACTAGAAAGTATAAGTTAGACTGTTTCCTTGCTGCCTTTTCCCTTGCTGCTTCCTGTTCCCGTATTTTCTTGTTGGTCTTTCTTCCTTTCCTGGAGAGAGGTTCTTGCTCCTCAACGGAGATGTCTATGGATTCCTCATAGCATGCTTTTGCCCTAGAGTGTGTGACCGATCCTTTTGAGTTGGCTGCTGCTTCCTTCCTTACCATAGGTTGCGTCATATCTTCTTCCAAGTCATTCTTCTCCTTTTGAGGTGGTACTTCTGTTTGTGTTTCATGTTCTTGGTGCAGAGCTTCTTCAACATCTTCCTCTGGGGTTTCGATCTCTCGTTCTTCTATTTGAAGAGCGTCAAACCTATTTCCAGAGGTGCTCTTTGCTGAGATGTGGGGCTGCTTTGTAGCTGAGTTCTTTGCGGTTTTCTTCCCGCTTACTATGTTCCATCCCTCTTCTTGCAGGCCTTCTAGATTGGATTTCTCCAGTTTTTTTGGACAAGATTTAGCAAAATGGCCATATTCATGGCAATATTTGCATTTGAAAGGGATTTGCTCATAATCCATAGTTTGCAAGTGGTTACATCCGTCAATGGAGAGATTAATGGATTCCGGCAAGCCTTTTTCAAGATCTACCTCAACACAGATTTGGGCGCATGAGAACATTGGAGCTTTTGGCTCAGACTTGTCCACATATTTCCCCAATGTATTCCCTATTGCTCGAAAATATTCATCATTACAGCAATGAAGAGGGAGATGGGGTAAGTTCACCCAGACTGGAACTGCCTTAGGGATGTCCTTTTCAGGGTTGAATGAGAGATCCCATTTGTCCAGGTACATGCCTCTTGGATCCATGAAGTAAGGGCCATTCCTAAAGATGAGATCCTGATCCTCTTTCTTTTCAAAGATGAAAGCAAAATAACCTTTCCCATAGAAGATTTGCTGAACCTCACCTTGAATTTGGGTTCTCCAGTTTTTGTTGAGCCAAACATCTACCGAGCAGGCGAGGTGGGGGGGGGGGCAAAGCCCTGTGAACAGACCAATGAGGCCTTTCTCAGAGAGGGTGACTGCTTTTCGTTTTGAGGTGACAGAAGAGAGCTTAACTTCTGGAATATTAGCACGCTTGATGAAACGAGAAGAAGGAGGAGCTGAAGATGAAGGAGGAGGAAGGGAAGCAACGATGTTGTGAAACCGGTCTTCATACGGGTCGGGGTCTGGGGGATCCATGGGTGTGAGGCCTACAAACCTGCAGACCACAAACCCTAGGTCGCGCGAAGGCAATAACCCTCACCGTCAACGCTGCTGGAATCAATTTGGAACCAGTGTTTTTGGGTGATAAAGGAGGGTTTGTTACACTTATTGATAACTCATTGTCTTTCAATTGGGACACTATGTCCAGTACATTATACAAAATGTATGATTTTAATTGACAATTATTTCAAAAAATATCAAATTTGCATTAACATCCAAATAGATTGATCATCATTCTTTGGTAGAACTTTTGTCAGTGCTCAAGCCACTTGCATGACTTGGGTTATTTGGTCGAATGTTTTAATGATTGCCTCAATTGTTTTCCTCTTCTTCAACTTCCTCCTACACACATAAAACTAAAATGTAATCAGTGTATCTATATTGGTGGGAATAATGAAAATTAAAATAGGTAATATACATTAATGTAAATTTAAAAGCGACGTACCATAGAAAGAATTGAGACTTGAATGACATACATTCTTTCAAAACCAATTCTCATGTTTTCTCTGAACGACTCTTTTGTTGGATTTGCTCCATACTTTGTTTCGTGTAAGTTTTATACCCCACAACAAATGATAGATTTAATATAAATGATTTTTGTTGTTCCAATATTTAAAAACGAGAGAAGTAAAACAACCTAGATACTTACAAGTTCCACATTTTTTTATTTTATATATATATATACGCCAACACATATTCACAACCCATACTTAACCCAATGTTAATCAATTCTTCTGATAGATCTTCTTTGCATGTTAACACCTATTTGAAGACATATAATGATGACCAATATATATATCACAACTAATATGAAATCTTAAGTTATTATAAAAATCCACAACTACTCCCAAACTTTGCTATCAATCATTTTTTCCTTGTCGTCTTGTCTTATGCGTTGAATGGGTTCCATTTTTTTTTCTTTTTTTTTTTCTTTTTTTTTTTTCAATGTGGTTCACGCGCCGGCTTGACCGACGGGCTACATCCACGGAATAATTTCAAGAGGGCCCACCCGAAGGAGCCTCACTCTCGGCACACTTCATGCCTAACCCCAAGAGCGTCGAGGAGAATGGATCCCGCGACCTCACTTGCCGGGAGGCCTAACTACGGTTGCTCGACCGATTTCCATTTTGTTTTCTTTTATGAAACAAACAATTGAAAAGCAATATTTATGAATGCTAAATTAATTCATTATATGTACACAATAGAAAAATTCAACGACTTTCATACATTTCAAATACGTTGTTGTTGAGATGGATCCTCGTGCGATGCAATTATGTCAATTTCCTTGACCATCTCCTTATACACTGTTTTGGAAATCCCTAATGACATATTTTGGATAGCGCCTCATTCATCCTTTATGATTTTCATAATCTTTTTGACAATTTAAAATGACATTAAACTAATTTTATATTGATATGAAAAATAAATATAAAAGAATTAATATTAATAAAGAATGCTTTGTCATAACAGATGCATATTCTATAAAATCATGTTAAAGAATATTACTTTTTGAATGATTCGTTTTTGTTGCTGTATGCAAGTCTGGTAGATATCATTGGCAATTTCTTTGGAAACGCCTCTTGTAGTTTAGATATAACCTAATTCTTGGAATCATTGGATTGATTTATGCACGGTAAGTGGAAAATAGGTATATACATTCTTTCCACTATATCCTTCATAGTTTATAAAGGTTCCCCCCCTTTCATTAACTTCTAGCACCATTCCAGATGAGCTAGGGACCAATTCATCATCATGTATGTCTTCCATAACTTGTTTTTTCTAATGAAGACATTCACTTTAGTTGTTGGCAGACCTTGCATAACATTCAACATATGTGAATTAGATTATATGAAACATATTAGTGAATATTCTTAAGTACAATATTATTGAAAAATCTAGAAAAAAATCATATTGATTACTTTTTTATTCACCTGATTCACCCCCCTGCAATTTTTCCATCAAGGTTTTACGTTCTTATGCACTTAGAATACAAAGAATTTTATAGAGTTTCCTCAATTTTTCGCTCTGCATGTCCCACATTAATCAATACATATTATTTACATTTACATATAGTTCAAATATATTAATTCAATGTAGAAATTACAAAGAACTTGCCTTCTTCACAACTTTGGATGTGCTCCCATCATGTCAACTAGAATGATTGTTCATTGAGCTATTATCATGCATTTTCTATAGATAAATAACTTAGACCATTAAACAAAGAAGCTACTAAATATATTATACAAATAAATTACATAATTTATAGATAAAAAGATAGTCTGCCATTTTGGTGCGCTTGAACACAGTGTTGAGGCCTGGAAATTCGCAGACAACAATAGAAAGGGATTCTCCCCAGTCAACGTTCCCAACTAGCCCGTGACTATTTGGTGTGGGGAATCCGTCCGGTTTGCGGTTCGGCTACCGTAGGTCAAAGTAACAAAAACAAAGGTTTTACCGGTTGCGGCCCGGTCCATCGTGTATATTTTTGTATTTTTTGACTTTATTATGATATGCATATACCTAATTAACCATGCAGGGTGATGAAGATACAAGGAGCAGTCACAATGTGATGCACAGGTTCTTCCCTCTCGTCTTAGCACTCACAAGCATCTCAATCACATATGCAGTAATGAAAAAAAACTAACTATCTAACTATCTATCCCCGGGAAGCAAACTGTAACTTAATTATGAGTAATGTGTATTGTGCATGCATTATAAAGAGAAATTACAGGTAGCTGATGTTTCTTTCTACAACACATAAACAATAAAAGATATTTCAACAATCAGATAGCCAATTGTTTTATGAACAACATACATTACTCATGGTGGTAATTCCACAAAATAAACCAGAAATCATTTAAACAAGAACATAGGTTCTGAGAGTTAGAACGATCTCACGGTTAATGGACAAAAAGCTGGAAAAACAAAATAGTTCATCTTTCAACCATCCACAACATAACATTTGAAAGTGCCACCAATCTTTCTCCAACAGGCAAACAATACTTCTTTATTGCAAAGAGAAATAGTTCTTCTTACAATATCGCTTTTCATGTCTAACTAGGAAAAAGCCCCTTTTCTTCCTTCTAAGCTTTCCACCTTTATACAAAAGGGTGAGACGGTTGGGCTGCCCAAAGTAACCTTTGGGCTTCCCAACTCTTCATTTCCCAACGCTTGACTTTTTCCAAATGTTTTTACAAAATGTTACACATTACAAAAGTGACCAATCCTTTACGAGGAGGGTCCCACTTGGGCATCTAGAAATTTCTTCCATGCGAAGGCTTCAAAGGCAATGCCCTCAAATGCACAAGACTGTAAAAATTGAATATTTATCTCAAACTTAGCAGCTTGGTTCTTTATAGCCTCAATCCTGGCTGCACTCAATCGAACCTGATCCTCCAGAAGCTGCACGTTGATAGCTGAATGATCTACTTCGCTCCTCAAGATCTAATCATCCAGGGCTTTAATATGCTGTACTTTAGCTTCCTCCTCCTGGTATCTCTTCTGCAACAGCTCGACAAAGGCATTGTGATCCGGAAAAGCCTCAAGTCTCTACTCGGCCTCTATCTGGCACCGGTTGTAGGTAATAAGAAGCCTTCTAAAAAACTCGGTGCATGGAGCTTTCATCTTCTTAACTGCTTTTTTGAAATCCTCCGCAGTATTTATAGCAAATTCCAGCAAGTCATAATCCCGCTTGAGGGCTTGTGTATTCTTTGATGGCAGTTCTGCTGGAGTTTCTTCATTGTTTTCCAGCCTTGCCATTCTTGCAGTCAGGACTTCAAGGACGTCTTGAGATCGATCTACAAAGTAAGAGGAGGTCTCCAGGATTTCCTCCAATCTGCTATCTACTTGCAGTACTTTGCACCTCTCTCCTTCTATAGCAGTTTGTAGCTGCAACATCTTAGCCTTCTGGGCCAAGACATGCTCTTTGAACGGTTGGAGGTTAACCTGCTGCTCCCTTGCTTCCTCCAGAGTAGCTGTTAGAGAAGCAATTTGCTCTTGATGTTTCTTTCCCTGCTCTTGGGTGTGCATCTCACTGGCCTCCAGGATGATCTTTTGCTACTCTTCTAGCTCTTCTACCTTTTCCTGTAGCTGTTCCTTTTCCATCTTCAGCTCTTGATATTCTTTCTGCACTTTCTCCAGGCATTCTTGTGTTGTTTCTCTAACCTGTCTTTCTACTTGGAGGGCCTGCAATTCAGCCTTAGAAGCCTTGATCTCCCTCTACATGTCTTCATACTTCCGCTTCAGCCTATTGCCTTCCTCTCTCTCTTTCCTTAAAGTGTCTTTCAATTGAGCCGAGGATTTCTTAGATAGCTCCAAGTCCGTCATGATCCTGTCTACATTATCCTCTAAAGCTTGGATTAATGTAGCTCCTGCTCTGATGGTGAATCTAGGGTCTTGGTCTATTCCCAACACAATGGGCGTATCTGTTATCATTTTACCAGGCAGACCTTCTGTTTCAACTTTCCTTTCTCTTCTCTTCATTATTCTCTTTGTTGCCCTATCATAATAAACAGTGTTGAAATCAGGGATTTCTTCACCCACCTTCTGTACAAAGGGGACCAGCTTGAGTGTGGGGACCATGGGTGTGCTGGCAGCAGGTACTTGTGGGTCCTGAACCTCAGGTTTCTCCATGTCTTGGGTCTGCCTTGCAGCTATTCCAGAAGCTGACTTCTTTGTCTATGTCAGCTTTAGCCTTTCAGCTTCTTGTTTTTGGAGCTCCTCATCCAGCTTCTTTTTCTTTTCTTCTTCTTCTTTCCTCGCATCTTCTTCTGCCTTCCTAGCTGCCTCTTGCGTAGCTTTCCTTTTTTCTTCTTCTTCTGGGTGTAGCCACCCTGCAGCTTCTTGTGCCAACCTCTGAGCTTCCTCATTCATTCTCTTGGCTTCCTCCTCAACCTTTTCTTGTTCATCTCCCTTCCCACCTTTGGTGGTGATCTTCTTCTTGAATCTTCTTCTCAAGGCTGTCATATTCGGAGCATTTCAGAAGACAGATTCTTCCCTATCCCAATGGTGGGTGTACTCAAAATGCACGTTGTGTTCCTTGCAATGTTCTGCTACTTTACCGTGGGAGTCATTTCGATGGAACGACATCCCGCCAAAATGAAACCTTTCTAATTCTTCCACAAATTCATCAGCCTTCTTTACCCTAGTGAACCTGTAACTTCCTAACTTGAAGGGCATAGGAGGATAAGCAGTCTTCTTGTGCTCAAACAAGAAACTCCCTATGCCATCCAAGAAGACTTGCCTCACAGCCTCCTTGTGAATGATGTAGTCAGTAGCGTATTTGGGCAGCAGGGAGGGAGCTCTTGATCCTCCAAACATCCTGAAGTAAAGGCCATCCTCGGTCAAATAATAATCTGCATACTCTGCCATTACTTGCAGTGCCTCCTCTGACATACAATCACACTCCTTCAGGAAAATGAGTGTATATAAAGGCACGATGAAGTGCTCACAGACTTCTCGATAATGACTGTGGTACTGGTGTGCCCACAGTGGTCTATAAGCAGAATAGATAGGTGTTCTCTCCCTGTCCCAGATGCACCTGAGGCAAGGGAAAGGCTGATTGCATAATATACAGTCTACAAGTATGGAACTCATGTAGAACTCAGATCTCTTTTGGGATACTCCACCCAAGGCTGAGGCCAAGCAGGCAGAGAGGCTGTTAGATACAATGCTGGCCCAGTTGAAAATTGTCCCATGGGTTGCAACATAAAAAATGATGGGTACCCACTCTAACTTGAAGAACCTGCCATGGGCTCTCCCAAAAATCCTGTTGAGCATTAAAGCTATGAACCTATATGGGGTTCTTAAGCTGGCTGTGTCATAATCACCTGTTGGCCTGTTTCTGAAATGTTTTCCAGGCAACAACATTCTCTTCATGGTCTCCACAAGGTCCATTCTAATGTTGTTCAACCAATCATCAGATAAAAATACTTGGGCTTCTGGCATGTGGTAAGCCAGAGCTACATATCCAGGGCTATATGCAGCGTAGCCCTATCTTTCAACACTCTCCAAAATCATTGTTGTGACATCTGCCCGAGGCAAAATCCAGCCGATTACTTCAGAGCACGAGAACAACTCTGGTCTGGTGGCGATCTTCATCAGTAAAGATCTTTCTATGTTGGCATATATGGACTCTTCTTCCAATCCCATGTCAGGAACCTCTCTACGCGTGATCAATCTATATATTCCCCCCCACTGGTATTCAGGTTCAACACCAGAAATACACTTAGTGTCCTTGCATATGTATTCGGTTTTGGTAACAGTCTCTACTTCAGGCTCTTCCTCGACCACCGGTGCCTTCTTCTTTTGCCTCTTTGACATTGTAGATTCGAAATCTTCCTACCACACACAACATTGTAAACATTAAGCCATTTTGGCTGAGTGACAAACTTATATACATCAGTGTGCAGTGTGTCATTTCTTCTATGTTTAACATGATATCAATCAGTCAATGAAGCAAATATATGCACGTATATAAGCAGAAATGGCCTAACTAACAGAACCATTGAAACACAATGTGCAGTGTTCAGTGACTTAGTCTATGTCCAGCATGATGGAAAACAGTTATATGCAGTAAAAGCATGCAAGCTACCATTGCTTTTCAATACCAAACAATTCTAACAATATAATCAGGTGGGAAAAAACCCATCTACATTAACATGACTAAACCTTCCGCTCTATGCGGGTGCCATTACTATTTCACTGTGTGGGACAGATAGGGGGCAATACACAAGATTTCAACGGTGTTCCAACCAAACCATGCCCACGCACTTATGGTCAACAAACTAAACGCAGCGGCATATCCACTTCCCCCAGCCTGGCCTCAAAAATGACTGCGCGCGGAACGGCGCTGAAAAATGCCATTGGTTTCTAAAGGGTAAGGGCCACGAGAAAGGAGGGCGATAAATCCACAAACCACAGGCAGGCCAAGACAACCCTCCCCCATCAAACATCGCTACATAGGGCAGCTTGGTGCAGACGGCGTAATGGCCGTCTGCACCAAACCCCCATTCGCTAAGCACAGGGTCACAGACAAAGGTCACGGACAAATACTACTCAACGAGTCAAAACACCCCCCTCCCCGGACAGTTAAGATACAAAATCCCCAACTACATAGGCGTAAAGATAACAGCCGTAGAACAGTCCTAACTGCAGGGAAAAAACACAACCAAACGCTTAAACGGAACGGGGAAAGGCACACATGAGCCTACCTGGAACTACGCAGCCGACGTGTAGAGGGCCGTCAAGCTCCACGGATGAGACACCTGGACTGCGGGTACTGAAAATGGGGGACCGGGCGAGCGCGAGTGGACGACAGCACGATGATAATGATAGTTCACGATAATCCCAACAGCAACAGTCCAAATAAATAGTAAAACAATAAAACCCAACCCCAAATATGTAGTGAACATAATGGTGGGGGGAAAAGTTAAAGATCGAACGTCGAAAGCAAACTTCTTTCTGCAACGGCGGATGGCGAAAGCGCTAAACCACCCGCGGAGATATACACGGCGGAACCTCGGAAAACCAATCATCGGGTCAATAATGAAATGAGAGCCGCAACTACGAAGACGCAAAGGGTAAATCGATCCGCAATGGGAGAAAAAAAACAACTACGCATCGGCAAGGTCAGTGCTTCTTTCATCCGCAACGGCGGAACCGTAAAGCATACCACCGTCCGCAATGCCAGGGCTTGAACTGGAAATGACAACGCTAAATGCTCGAAAAGGTTAGTCCTTCGGCAGACGCAACGGTGGAGGAAAAAAGGGTGCGGTCCTCTGCAATGGCGGATCCTAAACGACTTATACGACCGGGAAAATAAAGCCTTCCGCAGCCGCAACGGCGGAAGGCCATGACTTACGGGATCGGCGAGACTAATAAAGCGAGGGTCCGAAATGTTAAAACAATGATCGAAGGAGGAAGCCATTTTCCTTCCACAACGGCGGAGAAAGAAATGATAAAAAGTTCTGATGTAAAACTCAAAAACAGCCGATGTGAAAACAAACAAATCGAAGAGGAAGTCGGAGCCAATACTGCTTATCCACCCGCAACGGCGGGAGGAAAAGAAAATACCTTCCGATTCAGCCATGATGAAAACGTAATTAAAATGCAAATGATGAAGTTTGATCAATCATTGAATTTTTTCAAGCGTTAGAAAAAAATCTGAAACAGGTGGTAGATCAACCCAAACATTTGAAAACAATCTGAGAAATAATTATTAGACCAACCCCAAGAAGAAAATCGAATTAATCCAAGCAAAGGAGGGTCCTAAATTTTTTTGGAATTTTGGGAAATTGTTGCAGCTGCAACAATTGGTGACTACCTGGTGAACCCTAGATTTCTGAATTAACCCCTTCCCAGTGCAAGACCGTTTGAATAAAAGTTGAAATCTTCTAGATGTTTGTATCCCTAGGCTGGCCAACTTAAGCATTTAAACCATTGATAAGTAGTCCATTCTTTGGGAAATGGTAACATCAGAAATATTGCTAGTTTGAATGACTCTTTTGAGGCCTAATAAATGAGGTTTATTTTACCCGTCCTTAGGTAGTTTCATGCTTGGATACCATAGGATTGTAACAGATGGTAAACAGTATTTTCCTTTTGTTCCTCATTCCCATGCCAATTGCACTTTTGTGCCATTTGAACTTTAGTTCTTTTGAGTCCTCCATCTACCTTTCTTTCTGAATTTTATTCAGGCTCCTCTATCCCATAGTGCCCTTTTGTGTGAGAGAAGAATTGGCGTTTCATCTCACGGACGGAGAGAAACTTTTGGCAATTTGAAATTCATGCTTTTGATACTTTGCTTTGATATGTCTTGTTTCTTTAAGGAGTTTTGACTCTTGATAGCTTTTAGCTTTTCTGAAATCATGGCATGGGATCATTTATATATGATATACTGTTTACCTTGCTTCCTTTCCGTGGGTCTTTTGCTGTCACCCCCTTGGATATTTAAGATGTGAAATGGATGGATCCTCGAAATAGTATTCCAGACCTATTTTACTTCTGAGTTATTTACAGGGGTTAAGTAAGACTTCAATGAATGCATGGCCAGTTAGGGATACTGCTACTAGAAGACACTCTATGTTTTAGAGCGCAGTCTTTTGCTCAAGATTTCAGTTAATAAAGAACCCTGATGTTTCCATTGTAACCAAAAGTTTTCCTCTTTATTAAAAAACAGAGCGATAAAGAAAATAGCATCAAATCAAATAATCAAAAGAAAACAACATCAAAGCATCAAAGAAAAACAACATCAATTTATTTATGTACAAAGCAACAAGAAAAGAAATAGGTGCTCGCCCTCAAGAATATTCAATCAAACGAGTTAAGGGGTGGGCTGGATTATAGACATGAGATATCTAACCATGGTCTAGCTATGCTATTTTTGCAATTGAACACATGTCTACTATCCTACATTCATCCTTTTCAGCCTGAGGAAGTTGAAGGAGCTCAGGCTGAGTGTCAATCATCGAGTTGGCCTCTCTTGAGGTGTCATGTCTTAGCGTAGGCTTAGTTAGATAATTTCCTAGGACAGAATCAGCAGATTCACTATCCTCTTCCAACCCAGTGACATTGTGCTTCATGTAGGGCTCTCTTAAAATCTTAATTAGGTTTGGGCTACCCTTCTGAGGCAACCACAAGTGTGACCAGTCTGAAGCAAAGTACCCATCTAGTCGGGCTGACCAATCTCGATTCAAGATCAATCCATAGCCATCAGGTATGTCTGCTACTATAATATCAAGGTACTGACATATCTTTTTATTTTCAGACAATCGAATCAAAACATTCTTCATCTCACCCACCACTTTAACACTAGTCTTGTCTAGTTGAGTGACGTCCCAATCAGTAGGTTCTAGCTGCCCATCATGTTTTTTGCAGATTGCAAGAGGCATAACATTCGCCGATGATCCAGAGTCCACTAGACAATTATGGACCTTATGGTTAAAAATTTCCAGAGTCAAAAGGAAAGGTGGGGTGCTAGTTTTCCTTTCCCCAATTGATTTGTCCTTTTCCTCCGCAGGTTGGTTTTCGGTGGGTATTTCCTCTTTAAATTCCTTAGCTTTTCCAGCGTTCTCTTTCTCAACATCTTCCACAGGTTTGAGAGGCTCAATGATTGGTTCTGTTTCTTGGTTGAAAGTAGTGACTTTAGGTGGTTTATCTTCATTACTGATATCTGCCTGTCTCTTGACATTCTTTTGCAATCTTTTGATCTTTGAAATTGTTAAATCCATGTCCTTTGTTGCTGTAGGTGTGCATTCAGTTTTGAGAGCGTTCTCTTCAGTGTCAAACAGCGAGACACCATCCCATGAAAACATGGTGTCATTATCTGGTTTCTCCATAGTCTGGGTTTTCTTTTCCTCTTTACCACTGTCCTTGGTCAATTTAGAATATAGCAGCTGATTCATAACCAATGTCATCGAATTCAACCATTGAGGGCACTTCTTTTTCGAATGAGGTTGTTGGTGAAAAGTGCAGAAATTGTCTCCTCCCATTTCTGTTATATTCATTGAGGCTAAATTTGGGGGAGGGATTTTCCATTGGTTGCTATCCTCCTTTTTTGGATAGTATGGTTTGTAAGTTTTCCGCATTTCCCTTTCTTTTTCCAGATCTATTATTCGGTTGGATAGTTTCTACATCATTTTCAGCATTCCGTCAAAATCATGTGATTGCTCCTCTTTAGGTTTAGACAGCAACACCGTTCTTCTCTCTATGGTCTTTTCTCTCAGTTGCTCGGGATAGTCTTCTATACTTTCCCTTTCAGCCTCTACCCTTTCTGATTCTTCATAAGTCTCTACCAATGTAGGTTTGGCTTTCATCTTGGCAAACATGGCTAGCTCAGGTCCTAAGGCTGAGGTATAATATTCAATTAGGACCTTGTCTGAGGGTTTGTTAGCTCCAGAAAAGTTCTTTAGATAAGCATCAAACCTCTGGTTGAAACTATGCACTTTTTCTTTTCTTTCTTTCTTCAAAGAGCATAATCCTTTTATTAGTGCTGCATGAGTTCTCTGGGCTGTATATTTATTTCTGAATATTCTTTCAAAAGTATTGCATTCTGGGATCGAGTTTGCAGGCAGGGCAAAGTACCATAAAGCAGCTGCCCCTTTCAAGGTATGAGGGAATAATCTACAGACAACATCTTCATACTCCCCAGCCCTTAACCCGTCTACCTCCAAATAGAAACTTTGTAAGTGGTCATCTACAACAATCCTTTCCTCGGGGTCAAACCTAGGCAGCAACTTATCAAAAGCTTGAGGTAGGTTATGCAATGGAGGTGTGAGGTTCAAAGGGGATCTAGCTCTCCAAGCAAGTAATGGGTTGGGCTGATTCACAATTACACCAGCCATGAGCACGGGTAAAGGAACAAAGTCTGAGTAAAGAGCAACGTAGGGTGAGAACAGGATTTCTTACTTCAAAGGCATAACCAAAACCTGTAAGTACTTGGGTCAAGTTACAAGCTTCAAAACATCTGCTGGTGGGGTAATCTTGGGAAAAATAAGTTTCCATGGCCAGCCATGCATTGGCGGCCCTCCTTCTAGCTCCAGAACTGTTGAGGCTTGGAAATTCACAGGCAACAACAGAAAGGGATTCTCCCCAGTCAACGTTCCCAACTAGCCCGTGACTGTTTGGTGTGGGGAATCCATCCGGTTTGCGGTCCGGCTACCGTAGGTCAAAGTAACAAAAACAAAGGTTTTACCAATTGCGGCCCGATCCACCGTGTATATTTTTGTATATTTTTGACTTTATTATGATATGCAGATACCTAATTAACCATGCATGGTGATGAGGATACAAGGAGCAGTCACAATGTGATGCGCAGGTTCTTACCTCTCGTCTTAGCACTCACAAGCATCTCAATCACATATGCAGTAATGAAAAAAAAAACTAACTATCTAACTATCTATCCCCGGGGAGCAAACTGTAACTTAATTATGAGTAATGTGTATTGTGCATGCATTGTAAAGAGAAATTACAGGTAGCTGATGTTTCTTTCTACAACACATAAACAATAAAATATATTTCAACAATCAGATAGCAAATTGTTTTATGAACAACATACATTACTCATGGTGGTAATTCCACAAAATAAACCAGAAATCATTTAAACAAGAACACAGGTTCTGAGAGTTAGAACGATCTCATGGTTAATGGACAAAAAGCTGGAAAAACAAAATAGTTCATCTTTCAGCCATCCACAGCATAACATTTGAAAGTGCCACCAATCTTACTCCAACAGGCAAACAATACTTCTTTATTGCAAAGAGAAATAGTTCTTCTTACAATATCGCTTTTCATGTCTAACTGGGAAAAAGCCCCTTTTCTTCCTTCTAAGCTTTCTACCTTTATACAAAAGGGTGATACGGTTGGGCTACCCAAAGCAACCTTTGGGCTTCCCAACGCTTGACTTTTTTCAAATGTTTTTACAAAATGTTACACATTACAAAAGTGACCAATCCTTTAGGAGGAGGGTCCCACTTGGGCATCTAGAAATTTCTTCCATGCTGAGGCTTCAGAGGCAATGCCCTCAAATGCACAAGGCTCTAAAAACTGAATATTTATCTCAAACTTAGCAGGCTGGTTCTTTATGGCCTCAATCCTGGCTGCACTCAATCAAAGCTGATCCTCCAGAAGCTGCACGCTGATAGCTGAATGATCTACTTCGCTCCTCAAGATCTGATCATCCAGGGCTTTAATATGCTGTACTTTAGCTTCCTCCTCCTGGTATCTCTTCTGCAACAGCTCCACAAAGGCATTGTGATCCGAAAAAGCCTCAAGTCTCTGCTCGGCCTCTATCTGGCACCGGTTGTAGGTAATAAGAAGCCTTCTGAAAAATTCGGTGCATGCTGCTTTCATCTTCTTAACTGCTTTTTTGAAATCCTTCGCGGTATTTATAGCAAATTCCAGCAAGTCATAATCCCGCTTGAGGGCCTGTGTATTCTTTGATGGCAGTTATGCTGGAGTTTCTTCATTGTTTTCCAGCCTTGCCATTCTTACAGTCAGGACTTCAAGGACGTCCTGAGATTGATCTACAAAGTAAGAGGAGGTCTCCAGGATTTCCTCCAATCTGCTATCTACCTGCAGCACTTTGCACCTCTCTCCTTCTATAGCAGTTTGTAGCTGCAGCATCTTAGCCTTCTGGGCCAAGACATGCTCTTTGAACGGTTGGAGGTTAACCTGCTGCTCCCTTGCTTCCTCCAGAGCAGCTGTTAGAGAAGCAATTTGCTCTTGATGTTTCTTTCCCTGCTCTTGGGTGTGCATCTCACTGGCCCCCAGGGTGATCTTTTGCTGCTCTTCTAGCTTTTCATGCAGCCGTTCCTTTTCCATCTTCAGCTCTTGATATTCTTTCTGTACTTTCTCCAAGCATTCTTGTGTTGTTTCTCTGACCTGTCTTTCTACTTGGAGAGCCTGCAATTCAACCTTAGAAGCCTTGATCTCCCTCTGCATGTCTTCATACTTCCGCTTCATCCTATTGCCTTCCTCTCTCTCTTTCCTCAAAGTGTCTTTCAATTGAGTCGAGGATTTCTTAGATAGATCCAAGTTTGTCATGATCCTGTCTACATTATCCTCTGAAGCTTGGATTAATGCAGCTCCTGATCTGATGGTGAATCTAGGGTCTTGGTCTGTTCCCAACACAACGGGCGTATCCGCTATCATTTTACCAGGTAGACCTTCTGTTTCAACTTTCCTTTCTGTTCTCTCCATTATTCTCTTTGTTGCCCTATCATAATAAACAATGTTGAAATTAGGGATTTCTTCACACACCTTCTGTACAAAGGGGACCAGCTTGAGTGTGGGGACCATGGGTGTGCTGGCAGCAGGTACTTGTGGGTCCTGAACCTCGGGGTTCTCCACGTCTTGGGTCTGCCCTACAGCTATTCCAGAAGCTAACTGCTCTGTCTGTGTTAGCTTTAGCCTTTCAGCTTCTTGTTTTTGGAGCTCCTCATCTAACTTCTTTTTCTTTTCTTCTTCTTCTTTCCTCGCATCTTCTTTTGCCTTCCTAGCTGCCTCTTTTCCTTTTTTCTTCTTCTTCTGTGTGTAGCCACCCTGCAGCTTCTTGTGCCAACCTCTGAGCTTCCCCATTCCTTCTCTTGGCTTCCTCCTCAGCCTTTTCTTGTTCATCTCCCTTCCCACCTTTGGTGGTGATCTTCTTCTTGAATCTTCTTCTCAAGGTTGTCATATTCAGAGTATTTCGGAAGACAGATTCTTCTCTATCCCAATGGTGGGTGTACTCAAAATGCACGTTGTGTTCCTTGTAATGTTCTACTATTTTACCGTGGGAGTCATTTCGATGGAACGACATCCCGCCAAAATGAAACCTTTCTAATTCTTCCACAAATTCATCAGCCTTCTTTACCCTAGTGAACCTGTAACTTCCTAACTTGAAGGGCATAGGAGGATAAGCAGTCTTCTTATGCTCAAACAAGAAACTCCCTATGCCATCCAAGAAGACTTGCCTCACAGCCTCCTTGTGAATGATGTAGTCAATAGCGTATTTGGGCAGCAGGTAGGGAGCTCTTAATCCTCCAAACATCCTGAAGTAAAGGCCCTTCTCAGTCAAATAATAATCTGCATACTCCGCCATTAATTGCAGTGCCTCCTCTGACATACAATCACACTCCTCCAGGAAAATGAGTGTATATAAAGGCATGATGAAGTGCTCACAGACTTCTCGATAATGACTGTGGTACTGGTGTGCCCACAGTGGTCTATAAGCAGAATAGATAGGCATCCTCTCCCTATCCCAGATGCACTTAAGGCCAGGGAAAGGCTGATTGCATAATATACAGTCTACGAGTATGGAACTCATGTAGAACTCAGATCTCTTTTGGGATACTCCACCCAAGGCTAAGGCCAAGCAGGCAGAGAGGCTGTTAGATACAATGCTGGCCCAGTTGAAAATTGTCCCCTGGGTTGCAACATAAAAAATGATGGGTACCCACTCTAACTTGAATAACCTGCCATGGGCTCTCCCAAAAATCCTGTTGAGCATTAAAGCTATGAACCTGTATGGGGTTCTTAAGCTGGCTGTGTCATAATCACCTGTTGGCCTGTTTCTGAAATGTTTTCTAGGCAACAACATTCTCTTCATGGTCTCCACAAGGTCCATTCTAATGTTGTTCAACCAATCATAAGATAAAAATACTTGGGCTTCTGGCAGGTGGTAAGCCAGAGCTACATATCCAGGGCTATATGTAGCATAGCCCTGTCTTCCAACATTCTTCAAAATCATTGTTGTGACATCTACTCGAGGCAGAATCCAGCCGATTACTTTAGAGCACAGGAACAACTCTGGTCTGGTGGCGATCTTCATCAGTGGAGATCTTTCTATGTTGGCATATATGGACTCTTCTTCCAATCCCATGTCAGGAATCTCTCTGCGTGTGATCAATCTATATATTCCCCCCCACTGGTATTCAGGTTCAACACTAGAAATACACTTAGTGTCCTCATATATGTATTCGGTTTTGGTAACAGTCTCTACTTCGGGCTCTTCCTCGACCACCGGGGCCTTCTTCTTTTGCCTCTTTGACATTGTAGATTCGAAATATTCCTACCACACACAACATTGTAAACATTAATCCATTTTGGCTGAGTGACAAACTTATATACATCAGTGTGCAGTGTGTCATTTCTTCTATGTTTAACATGATATCAATCAGTCAATGAAGCAAATATATGCACGTATATAAGCAGAAATGGCCTAACTAACAGAACCATTGAAACACAATGTGCAGTGTTCAGTGACTTAGTCTATGTCCAGCATGATGGAAAACAATTATATGCAGTAAAAACATGCAAGCTACCACTGCTTTTCAATACCAAACAATTCTAACAATATAATCAGGCGGGAAAAAACCCATACATTAACATGACTAAACCTTATGCTCTATGCGGGTGCCATTACCATTTCGCTGCGTGGGATAGACAAGGGGCAATACACAAGATTTCAATGGTGTTCCAACCAAACCATGCCCACGCACTTATGGTCAACAAACTAAATGCAGCGGCATATCCACTTCCCCCGGCCTGGCCTCAAAAACGACTGGGCGTGGAACGACGCGACAAAATGCCATTGGTTTCTAAAGGGTAAGGGCCACGAGAAAGGAGGGCGATAAATCCACAAACCACAGGCAGGCCAAGACAACCCTCCCCCATCAAACATCGCTACACAGGGCAGCTTGGTGCAGACAGCGTAACTACCGTCTGCACCAAACCCCCATTTGCTAAGCACAGGGTCACAGACAAAGGCCGCGGACAAATACTACTCAACGAGTCAAAACGCCCCCCTCCCCGGACAGTTAAGATACAAAATCCCCAACTACATAGGTGTAAAGATAACGGCCGTAGAACAGTCCTAACCGCTGGGAAAAAACACAACCAAACGCTTAAATGGAACGGGGAAAGGCACACATGAGCCTACCTGACACTGCGCAACCGGCGTGTAGAGGGCTGTCAAGCTCCATGGATGAGACACCTGGAATGCGAGTACCGAAAACGGGGGACCGGGCGATCGCAAGCGGACGACAGCACGATGATAATGATAGTTCACGATAATCCCAACAGCAACAGTGCAAATAAAATAGTAAAACAATAAAACCCAACCCCAAATATGTAGTCAACATAATGGTGGGGGGAAAAGTTAAAGATCGGACGTCGGAGATCTTTGGATCAGAAGTCGAAAGAAAACTTCTTTTCGCAACGGTGGATGGCGAAAGTGCTAAACCACCCGCGGAGATATACACGGTGGAACCTCGGAAAACCAATCATCGGGTCAATAATGAAACGAGAGCCACAACTACGGAGCCGCAAAGGGTAAATTGATCAGCAATGGGAGAAAAAAAATGACTATGCATCGGCAAGGTTAGTGCTTCTTTCATCCGCAACGGCGGAACCGTAAAGCATACCACCGTCCGAAACGCCGCGGCTTGAACCGGAAATGACAACGCTAAATGCTGGGAAAGGTTAGTCCTTCGGCAGACGCAACGGCGGAGGAAAAAAGGGTGCGGTCCTCCTCAACAACGGATCCTAAATGACTTATATGACCGGGAAAATAAATCCTTCCGCAGCAGCAACGGCGGAAGGCCATGACTTACGGGATCGGAGAGACTAATAAAGCGGGGGTCCGAAACGTTAAAACAATGATTGGAGGAGGAAGCCGTTTTCCTTCCGCAATGGCGGAGAAAGAAATGATAAAAAGTTCCGATGTAAAACTAAAAAACAGCCGATGTGAAAACAAACAAATCGGAGAGGAAGTCTGAGCCAATACTGCTTATCCATCCGCAATGGTGGGAATAAAAGCAAATACCTTCCGATTCAGCCATGATGAAAACGTAATTAAAAGGCAAATGATGAAGTTTGATCAATCATTGAATTTTTTTTAGCGTTAGAAAAAAATCTGAAATAGGTGGTAGATCAACCCAAACATTAGAAAACAATTTGAGAAATAATTATTAAACCAACCCCAAGAAGAAAATCGAACTAATCCAAGCAAAGGAGGGTCCTAAATTTTTTTGGAATTTTGGGAAATTGTTGCAGCTGCAACACACAGATAGTCTTATTGTGATATGTTTAATCTAAAGCAATGATAAACAAACAATGTGCCTTTACTGCAAGTGCATAAGTGAAAACCGACCGCATTGAAAATTGGGAAAGTTTTTTTTAATTAAAAAAAATTGATAGGGCTTACAGGGTTTTAGATCCAATCCAAGAAGCCTCTAAAACACCAGTTGCAACTCGTGTACATTCTCTGTGTTGATACACATACCTCAAATGTAAATTTATCATATATAAATATACTCAGATTTGAAATTTTCATTTCTTGTATAAATTGTTATACATTTGATTTATTAATTTGACAGCTGAATATTAATTATGTGTGTTAGATCAGTCCATAAATTTTAATTTGGTAAGAAATACAATATTGATTCACCCCCCCCAACTCTCAGTATTGTTCATGTGTTCTTACTCATACTTTTATACATATATTCTTTTATCCAAATAAATTTTAATATACTAATCCAAATATTTTGGTAGTATGTGTGTGAGCAAACTTTTGTTCGACTCACACATTCTATGCTTTTTCCCAAAGGTTACACGTTGTCATGAGGGTAGGCCATGGATTCGATCACTCATGAGGATCTACTAAGGGGCACACAATAACGTGTTTATCCTTATTTCTAAGGGACCATTAATCTCTCACCAATGACAAAAGAGTTGGGTTAGTTTTAAGTCCCAACCATGACACCATCCCCCACCATTAAAGAAATAATAATAATATATACTTGAAGGGCATGTATGGGCATGTCACCCATGGTATAAATGTTGCAAATATGTATACTTTGGGAGAAAGTTATATTTTGGTAGATATATTTAATTCATGAAAATAAAATGAACTTTCATGAATAATTTGTTTGATGATATAGTTTTATGTAAAAAGGGGAATATAACTTACATTTATAATTTGAATGAAAATGCATTTAGAAATGTGTGAGTGCAATCGAAATAAAAGTGAGATTTATTAAAAAAATCATATGCAGCAATTCAATGAGGAAAGATAAAATGTAATTAAAGAAACAACGTTAAGAAATAAATTAATGTGGAATTGGATGAATTGATCATTTTTAATTCAATAATCTTAAATTTATGTGCATGAAATTATTTAAATGAATAAATTAAAAGAGAAATTAGTTACTTAAGTTAATCCATAAGTCAAGAAGAAGATTGAGGTACCTAGGAAACATTATGAAGTAAATTTATCAAAGAATACTTGACTCATGTGGGAGAAATTAATTGAATTCTCACATATTGAAACCATTTCTTCATAGACCTTCGCTTGAATTTTGAATGATGTGAAAGCCTTGTGAGCACGCCACTTATTATGCTTGGTGTTGTTAGGAAACCATGAAACATCATACCCATGACATTGCCATGAATTTCCTCTACTAAATTGAAATTGAAATGACCTAAAAAATTTGGTGAAGATAAAATTCCAAATACCAAATCATCTACAAGCTTTCCACTTGTCCCTTCATATTCAACCACAATCCCAACAACGACATTTCCAAGAAAGAGCTTTTGACATAATATTCTTACATTGTAATGTTGCTTCTTACTCTTCTGTAATCAGCGGAAAAAACCATTTCTAGGAAAGAGCTTTTGACATAATATCCTTACATTGTAATGTTGCTTCTTACTCTTCTGTAATCTGCGAAAAAAACCTCAATGTCTAACCATTCCAACCTCAACTACTCAGCGTGCAAATGAATTTAAAAATTCTTGGATTTCCCTATTTATAGAAAAACCTTGGAATTTGTTTTCACCATTTAATGGCATTTGGACTTCATTTTCAGTACCGTTATGGATCCTCAACTATGATATTTTCATAAGGAACATGTTTTCTGTATGTTGTAGTTAATATTTTGCAAATGGAAGTGTGTGTTGTGTAGGTTAGATACACAACTTTTTGTGTTAATCTACATTTACAACATACAATATCCATATAGAGACTTTTAACCAACATTACTAGACCAGGGGCCAAGCTCACACACCAAGATTTTAATGGGCCCTTGATGTAAAGATCAAGGGAGCCAAATTAATTTTCTGTCCCTGACAAACACTACATAGTGTTACCGGATCAAATCACTTCCAAAGATTGAAAACACTGATGGTTTCAAACTTGTAGATTGGATATCGTTTCTCAAACCTATTTCCACAATTAAATATCTATCTCCCATCATGGGAAATTTAATACACACCCTACATTATAGAAGTGGCAAGGAAAATAAATATTACATAAAAGAAATAACAGTACAGGTGTTTCCCAAGGTCAGCGGAGGCAACGTACTGGTAATGTGGTCTGGTAACGACGGTTATGTCATGTACTCAAACCTGAGCAAGGTCGGGGCTCACCATAATATTTACAGCCAGGGCTAGGCCCGTTCACCTCTGTTAAGTTCTGGTAGAAAAAATGGTCAAGGCAATTTTCATTCTGCAAGGCGACCTGAAATAAAAAATCGCTGCTCCTAGGAAGCGACATCTAAATTCAGCCATGCTAAGGGTTGGTGCGGCCCAGGCCGGGTGCGATCCTTGGGTGATTTTGACGGATTAAATGCTTCTGGGTTGTGGTTTCTCAGACCAAAGGATGGCCCAGCAAGTCAAAATGAATTTGCAACAAACAAACAAAAAATAGTACAGATGTCCCCCACAGCCAGGCAGGTAAGTGAGAGGGCACAAGGGAGATGAGGGTTTACAGAAAACAAGAGTTTCTGCAGGTTTTTGGAGCTCTCAGGCTGCATCCTGCTCATATTTCTTCTACCGAAAATGATGATGCCATTTCCGACAAACCATTTTTATCCTTTTAAACTTTGTCTACGACGTCCTCTCTCTTTGCTCTTAGGTTCTATTTATGGTTTATTTTCTGTGTTTCGCTCTGTTTTTTTTTGGGTTTATTGATTCTTCAGCATCTGTAATGTTTCTATCTGGATTATCAGTCTTTGTATCCTCACATTGTTTTTCTATGATTGCTGGTTATTTATTCGTCTTGCTACCTCAGCCATCGCCGACGACTGGAGTCCATCCTCAGAGTTGAGGACTAGTACCAACCAGCCTAAAATAAGTGGGAATAAAATAATTTTTCGGCATTGGCTTAGCTACGAGTTTTTGGGTTTATTTCACAATTTCGGCTTATAGCTGTCACCCTTCTTATGTTGACGCCGTTTTCAAACTATGGATACTGACAATAGAACCCTCTCCTTTTTTGCTGGAATATGATTTTTTGTCCCTTTCTGACTTGTCTATTTTCTGTGGAGGAGTGACCCGGGTTTTGTCAACTAGGGTTTGTTCTTACTGCGTCGCCGATTTGAATCTATTGATCCTGACAAAAGAACCCTCTCCTTTTTTGCCGGAGTATATTTTTCTGATCTTCTTTGTCGGTCTATTCCTCTGTGGAGCAGTAACCCTAGTATCTTCAACTAGGGTTTGTCCCACCTCGACAACTATGGTTTCTTGTATTATTTTAGTATCTCCCTCCTTGTTTCGATAGGTACTGATTGTCTTATGGAACTTACCTAGGCTTGCGGGGCTTGCTTGTAGTTTGTTGTCCATGTTGTGGTCGCTCTCTATATAGGCAGTTATTTGGCTCTCGTGTTGACTCTTAGCAGACTGTTAACCCCTGGGGTTTCTTCATTACCCTTAATAGGGTTTTACATTAGTTTTACATGCATGTACTGGTGACTCATTACAGTTATCCTTTTGTGCTTTCGGGTACTTGTTGACCAGAAGAACCTTCTTAGTCTCCCTCATCTGCTACTCATGTCGAAAACCCATGATGGGCAACCCGACATTTTGGCAGATCTTTGTACTATGCGCTACCGACTAAGAAGGACGGCAAAGGCTCAGAAGATTCTGGAAGGAAAGCTACGCTACGTAGTCGACCATGACATTTACCTTGATAGGGTGGAAGCTTTATGCTTGCAGGCGCTCATAGGTAGATTGGAATATGCTTCTATGGAAAAAAAGACTGGTTCGCTTGGGCCACAGAGCATTGGAAGCCCTTCCTCTCCTACGTACCTGCAATCAGCCTTCTAGTTAGGGGATGGATAGTATTTGTATTTCTTGAGGATGATCATGCCAATACTATCCTTAATCGGCTTTGGAGAGTAGGCAAGGGCTCTCTTGTTTTAGACAGATGGCATTCTCATTTTGATCCTGCCCATGAGAGGATAAAAAAGTGCCATCTATGGACTTTGATGCGTGGGCTACCATTCCCGTTGTGGAATCGCTCCTTACTGGAAGGCATAGGGAATATAATTGGACACTTTGTGGTTGTTGAAGATGATTTTATGAATGTCTATGATAAGTGGATTGCCCGCATATTAGTGGAGATGGACATTACAAAAGGACTTCCAGCTGAGGTTGAAATTCTCTGTCGGGATCATCTATTTGCATAGAGGCTTGACTACCTCGGCATCCCGTTTAGATGCAGCATATGCCAGGATACAGGCCATCTGCGGTGAACGTGCCCGTCATTTAGACAAGCACCAGCTGTCCTGAAACAACGTCCTCTATCAGCAGCACTTTCACCTATCATATCAGAACAATAGGATACCCGGGTAAGACTGCCATCGAACCCTACTATTTCTTATTCTAATCTCCTTAAAACTGCATGTTCCCTTTATGAAGATGCAAGTGATTTAGATATAGCATTGCTAGGCTCTTTGAGTTTTAAGAGAGACACACCCCAACATACTGCTGCCCCTTTGGTGTCGAACCTTCCTTCTCCCCGGAAGGCGCTGTCATATAACTCTCCTCGTCCTTCGGATGTAGCAACCCCTTCGATCTCTTGAGCTCTTCCTCTAGAAACGATTTCTTCTCTCCCTCGTATTGATCTATCCTGCTCCCCTCCTCGTTCTACTGAAAACCCCCCACATTTGATTTTTGACCACCCTCCTTCAACTCACGATTCCTGCCCCACTTCTCGGGACTCAGATGCCCTCATTCACGCTCCTGACCCGCCTGTGGGATCTACCTCTCAGTTTTCGGAAGTAGTCTGTCCCCTATTCATAGATTCGGACTTCCCTCCACTTGTTACTTCTGGTCCCCCAACCTCGAATTCTCCTCACCTCAGTCCTGTCAACTCCCCTTCTTTTGCTGATCCAGGATTACAAAAATCCTTGAACATTTTTCCTGACAAGACTCCATTGTCTCCATCAGTCCTTCCCCTTGAATCTATCCAATTCGAGAATGTAACAATAAGGAGGGGGAAAAAGAAAAAAAAGAAGTTTCCTTCTGAACTTGAGTTATCTGAAGTTTCCCCATACACACCCTTATCTAGTAGGCTTAAAATGCTGCGCGTAAGTCTGCTTCTTCTCCTCCAAGGGTCCTTAGAGCTTCGACCCCTCTTCTATTTGATTCCTGATGCGTATACTATCACTGAATGTTCGAGGTTTAGGAGGTCTTTCCAAACAAAAAAGACTTCGTCAACTTTTTGTGTCCATCTCTCTTGATATTGTTCTCCTCCAAGAGACTATGACCAGCTCTTACCCAGCCCTCTTCGCCTTTTCAAAATTGTTTCCAGGCTGGGAGTATTGTGCCCTTAGTTCAAATGGTCTCTCAGGGGGAATCCTCTCTAGCTGGAATCCAAAGTTTATTAAATGTAAAGCTTTTCATACTCTTGTAGGCATTTTGTTAAAAGCTTCGATTCGAGGCTCGACCTACTCTCTTTCCATCCTTAATTGCTATGGCCCATACCTTCACCAAGACTCCTACTGGAATGCCCTGGCCTCAGGTGGTCTTCTCTCACTGCCAAACCTTATCCTTGTTGGAGATCTAAACTTTACTTTTAATTCCTCAGAGATTTGGGGCAAAAAAGCTCAACTTGACCCTTTGGGCCCGTATTTTTCCAAACTTTTCTCTGACCACCATCTAGTGGATTTGACCCCCTCTTTTGCAGGACCTACTTGGAGGAATGGTAGGATGGGGGAAGAAGGCATCTCTAAAAGAATCGATCACTTTCTGTTATCGACTCAGCTTATGAACTCTCTCTACAGACATAGGGTTTGGACACATCGAAGTGGCATTTTCGATCACTTCCCTATATTGCTTGAATGGACATCTCATCAAAACCCCTGTGCTTATCCATTTAAATTCAATCATTCTTGGTTAAGGAATGAGGACTTTAACCATTTGATTCGAACTGAATGGCCGTCTATTCAATTGACTAAACAGTTGGATGATATGAAGGTCATGTCATACAAACTTCGCATTCTTAAGGAAAAAGTCAAGTCCTGGACAAAAAAAGAAGCTCATATGTTAAAGGAAAAATCTGCCTACTTGGAGGAAGAAATTTGTTCTATTTTAAATCTCTCCCAATCAGCTATTCTAAGTATCGATCAGCAAAGCAGATTGATTTCTCTTAAAGCTGATCTTCAAATTTTTTGGGATCATGAGCTGACTTCAGCAAGACTTCAAAGCAGAGTTTCTTGGGCTCAGAATGGGGATGCAAATACCAATTTTTTCCATGCTGTAGCATCAGCTAGAAAAAACCATAACGCCATCTGGCATTTACAAGATGAGGAGGGAACCTGGGTCTCGGATGATCAGAGCCTCAAACTGCTAGCGGTTCGTTACTTTGAAAATATTTTTGCGGATGATCATTTGACTAATCTCTCTACTCAACTCAAGGTTATCCGTCTTTTTCCATCCTATATCAGCCAGGATGAATCAAAGGTTTTTACTAATCCTGTCACTCTCTCAGAGGTTGAAAGAGCCCTAAAGACCTTCAAAAAAGACAAGGCTCCAGGTCCTGATGGTTGGACCGTTGAATTCTACCTGCATTTTTTTGATATGCTGGGACCTCTCCTAGTCAAGATGGTGGAATCTTCAAGGCTTTTGGGTAGTGTGGCCCCTTCTCTTAACTCCACCTTTCTTGCTCTTATCCCTAAAAATGAGCACCCAGTCTCTTTTGCTGACTTCCGACCCATTTCCCTCTGTAATCTCGGCTATAAATTGATCTCTAAAGGGGCGGGCATGAGACTGAAGCCCTTTTTAGATTCCTCTATCTCCTCCCAACAATTTGGCTTCCTAAAAAACCGTCAGATCCTAGAGCCCATAGCAATCACACAGGAAGCCTTACATACTGTAAAAACTAAAAAGAGATGTGCTCTCATCCTTAAGCTGGATTTATCAAAGGCTTTTGACAGGGTTAATTGGACTTATATCCGTCTAATTCTTATACAAATCGGGGTTCCTCTGGTGGGAGTGAACTGGATTATGGGCTGCATTTCTTCTGCAAATTTCGTTGTTCTTGTCAATGGATCTCCTTCCTCCTTCTTTCAGGCTTCTCGTGGAATCAGGCAGGGCTGCCCTTTGTCTCCACTATTATTCATACTTGTTATCGAAGGTCTAAGCCTCCTGATTGAAGATGCTAAAAGGAATAGTAAAATAAAAGGGATAAAGATTTCTTCTCATCTACACCTCATCCACTTACTATTTGGAGATGATGTTATCCTATTTGGTATGGGTTCTTATGAGGAGTGGACTGCTTTCAAAGCTATTCTTGACTCTTTTTGTGAGGCCTCTGGAATGTGCATTAATATTGCAAAATCATGTTTTCTCCATAATGATTTGGATGCATCCCTCCTTGGCAGAATCACTGGTCTTCTTCCATACAGATTTGCCCATCTTAACCATGGCTTCAATTATCTCAGATACTTCCTAAAACCCTCAGGCTATCTTGTCAAAGACTGGTATTGGATTATCTCGAAGTTTGAGAAACGTATCTCACATTGGACATACAGGCTCCTATCTATGGGAGGCCGTCTTGTCCTCATTCGATCTGTACTTTCGAGCATACCTGTCTACTGGATGGCCCTTGTTCCGATACCATCCTCCATTCTTGACAAACTCAGAAAATTAATTTTCTCTTTCCTTTGGGGCTCCTCATCACAAAAGAAGAAATTTCATCTCGTGGACTGGCAACTCTTAGCTAGACCCATCTCTACAGGGGGCTGGGGTATCAAACACCTCCCTAGTTTCAGTCTTTCTCTGAGATTGAAGAGCGTCTGGACTGTTCTAAATAGTGATGGCATCTGGCATCATCTCCTCTCTATTAAATATATGAAGAAGTTGCCACTGCACACTTGGCTCAGAGAAAAATGTTTCTTTATTCAGAATTCCTCGATCATTTGGAAAGGTTTCTTAAAACATTGATGTGGATAGGTAAAGGAACCTTGTGGCAAGTGGGAAATGGATCAGACATTCGATTGGGAATTGATCCTGTAGTAGGTATGAGTAATTTTTATATTCTTCCTGATGACTTGAGAGCCTATCTTGCAGACTATGGGATTAATACTTTGGCACAAGCAAGGAACAAAACATCTTTCGCTGCTGGTTACTGGTTTACAACAGAAGAAACTGATTTAGGTGGAGAGTGGAAACATCTTTCCCTCTGTAATCTGACAACTAGAGTTGACAAAGAACTCAGTTTACATAACCAACTAGAGTTCACAAAGAACTTTGTCCATGAAGAACGAACTGGAGTTCACAAAAAACTCTATTTATGTAACCGAATGAAGTTCACAAAGAACTCAGTTCATGAACAACCAACTGGAGTTCACAAAGAACTTAGTTTATGTAACCAACTGGAGTTCAGTAAGAACTCAGTTCATGAAGAACCAACTGGAGTTCACAAAGAACTTGATTTATTTAACCAACTGGAGTTCACAAAGAACTCGATTTACGTAACCAACTAAAGTTCACAAAGAACTCGATTTACGTAACCAACTAAAGTTCACAAAGAACTCGGGCCTTCACATAGAATCACCACACACAAGTATTCACCATGGACTCAAGAGTTCACATAGAATCATTGTCACCATCCACAAGATTCCATGCGCACAAGACTCAGGAGTTCACATAGAACCACCATCACTATACATAGCTGTGTATGCAGTTAACATAGAATCATTGTCACTATCCACAGGTGTCCATCCAGAACTCAGGTGTTCACACTGAAGCGCCATCATAGCTCATGTGCCCACATCAAAATTCTCACCCACAAGTGTTTACCTAGAACTTAGGTGTTCACTTAGAATCACTGTCATAGTTCAGACATGTAGAATCACTGTCCATAAGTGTTCACCTAGAACTTAAGTGTTCACACATAATCATTTCCATTGTTCATGAATATTCACATGGAATCATTTGTCCATAGGTGTGCACCTAAAAATTAGGTGTTCACAAAGAATCATCGTCACTGTTCATAGGTGTTCACATAGGACAAAGAGTTCACACAAAACTCATCCTTCCCTCTCAATGAGGGGTGTAATCATGGAGCCAATCTCCCACTCCATTATAGAGTACTAGGGATTAAAGTATGGTCCCATCTTGTGTCATATACATACCAGTGTCACCAGTCTCTCCATCCTTTTTCAAGATGTTCGAGAGATCTCCTCACTCCTCATGGAGTGATCGAGAGAATATTGCTCATAGAGTTCTCTGATAGAGAGACTATAGTCTTGCACACATCTTAGCTAGAAAAGTCATCAGGTATATTCGGGTAGACATTTTGTCATTCCCTATTCTAGATATGAAATGCAAATACATAAAAAATCACATGACTGAATTCATGTACCTAAGAGAGAGTATCAAGAGGGTAGTTTCCCCACCCCATATTAGGGTGTCCATGGGTCCTCCCTCTGTGTTGGAGCATTATGATCCCTTTGTACTTAAGTATTTTTCTCTCTTTATGGATTTTTCCATAGGTAAGATGTAAGTATCCATCTTGGTGATGACCAGGTGCATCAAGGATCCTTCAACTGTCTTGTATGGATAAAAAAATACATCGCCATCAGTGTAGACATGTACTAATAGTCATCATGCTTGATCTGCTCAATATCTCAATTGTGCTCTTCCTTAACTTAGGAAGACTTCATTAGTCTTTCAACACACCATCATAAGTGATGCAATAGGCCAGTATCCACATTTTAAGGTCTAACTCCCTTTGTCTCCTTGGAAGTCGACTAAGTAATTCTCATCCTCCGGGATCCATATGTCATGAATCTACTGGAAAGTAATTGTTTTCCATAAGGGACAAACAACTATAGTAAGGAGATCGACATCTGTTGAAGCCTTCTACTTGCAATCACCAATATCTACATGTGATAATCTAGGCTTGTGGGTCATGTATCCACATATATCTATACATATTCAATCCTCATATGTCTATTGTTACTATTGAGCAGTCATGGCTTCAACTTAATTGTTTTGATCGAAATTCATCCTTCTTTCTGGGCTGAGAGTCATGCTTTTAGAGGATTTTTGCTTCTGATCAATTTGAATATCAACGAGATCACTTGTTCTTTAGAATACGACATCTCATCATCTATCCTTGTAGGCCATAACACATGGTCTTTTCCCTACAAGTCAAATCTCGTCAGATGGTTAGAGACATTGCATAATAAAATTTATCTAAAGCAATGCCAATGGTTCATACATGTATGTAGGCTTCTTATCCAATGCTTCAACACAACACACACATGGCTGCTATTTGGATGCTTGTTGTCTCCATTATAACATACCATCAAGAGTGTGCACTACTCTAAGCATGTTAGAAGGAGATGTCATCCAAGATGGGTCCATGAAATGTTGTGGAGCATTACAGGCTAAAGCAAAATGATATTACATGACCCTACTATACATCAATAAAATAACTATATAACATGCTCAACAACTTTCTAAATCTAGGAATGTATATCCGCATACAACATACTAAAAAAGAAACTAGATATAATATACCAGAGCATGTAAAATCAAATACTTATATTTTATTGTTTTGTGGGTGGGATCCCATTGCCTCCTTTGAGAGTCCACTGATATTCATTTTCTTGTTGGGAGTCCATCGCCACTTGGATCTTCATATCATCGCCTCAACATAGCGAGTACTAGAAGAAGAGCTATGTACGGTCCTCATTCGTTGGCTTCTTCTAAGAGGTGTTTTCATAGACATCTGCAGTTGAGGATTCATGCTTCATTTTCTTTGAATTACGACAATCTCTGGCATAGTGTCCATATTTATCACAACTGTAGCATTGGATACATGAAACATCCTTCTTCTTCTTTTGATCTAAAGTAGGGCGTGATCTTCCACCCTTTACTTTCTTTCCATGAAATTTTCTTTCCTTAACTTTTCCTTTCTTGACATGAGATGTAAGGGATTGACTTTCTTCATGATGTGTGCCATGTATCCTTCCTGTTGTTGCTAGTCTTGTATCTTCTTACATGCAAACTGCCCAGATACGATCAAACTTAGGCAATTTAGGTTGCGCAACAAGACTCTGGATGAATGACTCCCGTGATGGAGGGAGACCATAATGAGTGTTCATGGCAAGTTATTTATCATTGAGTGGATCTACAATGGTGCTTACTTTATTTTTCAACTCAAATATCCTCATAAAGTAAGAGGAAATTGATTTAGATATTGACATATTGAGATTTGATTATTGATTCCTTAGGGAAAGAGCACAATTAATATTGCTATCTTAGGATAGCTTCTTCAAGGATCTAAACATATTCCTTGAAGTTGTCTTCTCAGAGATCCAAGGAACCAAATGGTCCTTCACTGAATCTACCAAGCTTCTTCTTTCCCTAGGATCATTCTTTCTCCATCGATCCTTCTCAACTTCCTCTTCTGCTTCTAGAACATTCTCATTCATGAACTTCAAGAGATCATTTTCTTCTAAGATAAGAAGAACCCTAGAATTCCATGAGCTGAAATTGGAAGTTCCACCAAGCCTATCCTCAACCCTCTTTCCAATCATCTTGACTGCAAAATTGGACCAGAAACCCTAGCAGGAACTAGGTCAATTTTGAAGTATGGTCTCTTGCAAAATTGAATCCACATATAGATGCACCCTATTAAGGTGAGTTGGATCAAGGTAGTGATCCAAAACTATGGAAGAACAACAAGAATGTGGAAGCCCTAGGTATTGACCTCGGTAGTAATAGGTCAAAAATTGAAACTTCACCAATCAAAATTTGTCATCCAAAGAATGATGCACCCTAGGAGGGTGAGTTGCTTTATGCTCCTTTCAGGATGATTTGAGGTGGAAAACACTCCAAAACATGGAGCCCTAGTTTCTGTCAATGGTTTCTTTTAGCACCAATTTATTACCATGCTAGAAATTGATAGTTGTAAACCAAAATCACTAAAAGAAAGACAAAGCACTGAAACAAAAAAATGTGGATCTCATTTAACCACGATGATCAATAATAATCTCCCAACCATAGACGAAAGAAACTATTTGTCTCCCCCGAGATCAAACCTTCCAATAGAGATCAATGTGCATCCACATAGTAGTAGCGCAAACCCCAAGAACACAAAGAGAAACCTGTCCAAGAATGAAGAACCCAAAAAATAGTCTTCTACTAGCTGTAGCGAACTTCTCTCTCCTTGAGTGAACTTGCTTTTGTGCTTGATTGGAGAATGAAGGGAGGCACCTTCTATTTATACATTAAGATGTTGGAACCATAAATTTTAATTGGGGTCGACTTGTCTATATTAACTGGGACCGACTAGTTCTAAACAATAATAAAAATACGTTTTATTATTATTATTTCTGGGCCGACTCATTGTTATGGTTCCATATTCTTTATGGTTTACTTCTAAGCTAAGAGTGAATGTTTTGTTGAGATAATGTTTATGTTGAAATCTAGAATTGGTCGTATTAAGAACTAGCTTGATTAAGTTTTAAACATCCAATGCTAAAAAGAAAAGAAAAGAAAAGAAAAGAAGTCCAAACGTTTCACTCGGATGAAACAATGTTAAATTACGAGTTGTATCAAATTTCAGTTCACACATTACGAGTTATATGTTTTGTGTTTTAAAATTTATCTTGAGACTGAATTAATGTGTTTAATGGAAGATCGAAGCGCTGGACTAGTGTAAAACAGATAATAAAAGGGATTTTAATCAACCTTACCAAGAACAAGACCTAATGTAGGTGACTTTATGAGAATTTCAACTTTTAATCGAACTAGAAATGCAACAAATTACTTTCACTTTGGAAATTCTAATTCGAAGTTTGAGAAATTGAAGAGGAGGATTTTGAAATAGGTAGCAATAAATCCATTTCCAAGATCAGATGAAGTGTTAGGATTATTTTAATAAATCAACCTCATAAATTGGAAGGGCTGGATTATTTTAATGATGTTTATATATCTATTGATCCAAAACCAGTAACGATTTAAGAATTGAAGCGTGAATCAACAAAGGATGTCAATATTTTAGACTATGTGTAATATAATATGTATATACAACATAACACTACTTGTAAGTAAATTGGAATGTCCTTTTAAAAATTAAGCTTGACATTAACTTCAGGACAAAGTTTATTGAAGAGGGGGAGTATGTAATTTGAGAGCATCTTAGATTAATAGATTATTGATATTGAAATTGTAAGTAATTGCATATAGTTTATTGTTTGAGACATGGTGTGTGTATGACATGAGTGTATGCTACTATGCAAAGTGGTGAATGTTTGTGATTTAGAACATTTAAGGTAATGTAACTTCACTATTGTTGATCTCATGCACCTTCTCACGAATTATGTTTTGGGAACATTTGGGGGTAACATGAATATGATGTATTCGATTATGAGAGATTCTAATGGTCTATGAGTAAATTGATGAATGTATTGAAATATAGCTCGTGAAATATTAAATATATTGCATTTGCTAAAAATGAAGTGTTGTGAACATATGTTTATTAAAGTATATTTATTATGTTATGTTATGATTTTCAGTACTACTGATGGTTTGTTAAGTTTGATAGGAAGAATCAGAGGTACATATTGATTCTAAATCAAATAAAGATGCGGAGACCTTGGGGGTCGAGCTGTGAACAATTGACATATATACAGTGTTGTTTGTAATTATGATATTTGTTTATAATCATTGGATATAACTACTTGATATGGTTGTCTCGAAACGTGTGAAAATATAGGGAAACAATTGCCAAATAATCTTACACATGGGAAAAGGGTTGTATGAAGAGTTGTGATATGAGTGTCATTGAGGAGGAGTACATCTAGGTTGCCTATTCATACCTAGTAGCACTCCTCTCATGCAATGGGTTGAAAAACACACTATGTTTTTGCTCAAAGGCTACAAGTTTCCATGAGGGTAGGCCATGGATTTGGTCACTCATAAGGATTGAGGGCCATGCAATAAGGAGTTTATCTATATCCTTCAGTGACCATTAGTCTCTCACCAATGACAAATGAGTTGGGTTAGTTTTAAGTGCCAACCATGACACCATCCCCAACCATTAAAGAAAAATAATAAAAATAGATGGCTGAAAGGCGTGTATGGGCATGGCACATTTGGTATCAATGTTGCATATATGCATACTTTGAGAGAAATGTGTCTTTTGGTACATATATTTCATTTAAGCATGAAAAATAAAATGAACTTGCAAGAGTGATTTGATTGATCGTATAGTTTTATGTAAAAAGGGGAATGGAACTTACATTTACAAGTGAATTTTAGCCTGAAATCCGACAGCTTTAATGTGTGAAATTCGACAGACAAGTGTCTGTTATTCGATAACAACATTTTTTGTTGTTGTTGGTTATTCAACACCATTTCGAACCCCGTCAATATTTTGACAACATATCATCCTAAATTCCCATCGATATTTCGACAACATATCATCCTAAATAGGGCAGGTCTTACTTCAATTGGGTGTCGAATTTTCGATGGCTTGTCGTCGAATACTCGAGGGTTATCACTTCTATTCTATACCTTGAAGGCATCTAATTTTCAACGAGGGGACGTTGAAGAACCAATGATTATCACTTCCATCCGACACCTTGAAGCCATCGGTTGTATTAAATCTTCGTCGGATGTCATGTTCAAGGAGTCGAAATTCCGATGGACTGTAGATGTCGGTAGTGTAGCAGAGTCATCAGATTGGATGGATATACAATGATAGTTGCCACTCCAAATATGTCAGAAAACCGGCTATTCGGTATAAATTTATAAAAAAAAAACCTTTCTGTGGGTGCCATATTTTCTTTCATCTGGCCAAACTTATGAGTGGGTTTTTCTAGAGAAATGGATTAGTGAGGGTCATGATACATGTCCCAAAATTCAACAAAACCTTACACATTTGTAACTCCTAATTATTGTGTCAAAGGTATGTCCAAATCAAATGTCTATTGTGATTTACCATATTTTTAAGATCATATTTCAAATTGAAACTGATTTTCAACTTGAACTTATGTTTCACGTGTGATACTTCATTTAGAATTTGAATGATTTGATCATAGTGTTTCACGTGTGAAGTTTCACTAAGTCTCTATATGATGCTTTATCATTATCATATCTTAGATCAACTATACCCATACTGCTATGAATAGATCCAATTGGGATAGTGTCAGCTAAAGTTAGACTGCCTAGGTGGCAAAAGATAACACTACAGCAAAAAAAGATTGTGATATACACACAACATTTTTGAATGCCTATGAATCAAATTGTTCATGAAGTAACCAAAAGGGCGAGTGCATTTAAAATAAACACCATTCCATAGATTTAACAACTTCTGATTACGTATACACTGAAGAAGATGAATAAATTGCAGATTTATGTAAAGCACAGATGTTCTAGGTATTATTGCAACTCTTTATTAAAAAAATTACATTTTAGGTGTTATTGTAAGTTGTATAAAAAAACTTAAAAGTGAATTCAGGAGATGAATGAGTAACTAGAAGGTATTTCTATATAATATTGCAAATGCAAGGGCTTGACAAGCCATTGGAAGGTAGGATATTAGTTTTAAGAAAATGTGGAGGTAATGCAAAGTGATTAAATAGTTTCTAGCCTTTCTTAATTTTGAGGTTTGTTGATGTCCTTTGGTAGTGTCCTGCTTACATAAATAAATATAGCAAATATTTTTTTTAGCTTTGATATTATCCATCTATCATGATTTTTTTTGAATTTTGCTTCAAGAAACACACCCCAAGGTTGGGGGCTTCATACACTACACAACTTGAACTATCTGTCTTTGATGTTAGTATTGAGAGGTAACAATTCCACCAAAATATTCTGGGACTTTCACCTGTCTTCATCTCTTTTTGAGATGTGCCATTTGGGTGGGGAAAATACCACAGTGAGAATAGAACCCTTGTGGATGGCTTACCACTATGTTGACCTAACCAATGAACCTATGCCTTGTTGGCAAGTCCATTTGTATTGATTTTTGAAGGCCTTTTGTATACTCTTTTAATATATCAAATGTATTTGTTGTAGCTGGTGTAATATTTTTAAAGATGGTATAATTTTTGTGATTGTTGCTTAAGGTTATTAAATTCTTTCATGCAAATTGCTGAAATTGTTAAGGAGCTCAAGGGAACAACATTTGCACTTGAAACATCAGAAAAAGAGGTTGGTGATGAAGTCATCGCATTGATGCAATAGGACAATAATCCCAGTAGTGGAAATGATACATTAGAAATGTATGCTTTCCATTGGGTGGCTACTAAGCTAAGCATAATGTCTTTAAGAGCCGTGTTGATAGAGAAAAGAGCTTTAAAGAGATTGCTTGATAAAGCTCGCACCAATAAAGACAAGAAGAAGGATCCATGATACATGTCCCAAAACCCAACAAAACTTGACACAAGTGTAACTCCTATTTATTGTGTCATATTTTCTTGTGCCACTATTCCAGACATTGGATTTTCCCCACATGCAAAGCGAATGAGGATGCCCAATACCACTCTCTCTCATGACCACATAATAAAACATAAGTATACTTCGCTATGTTCTAAATGTCTTTGTGTTTGTTAGATATTCAAGGTAGGAAAATATTTTAGATAATCCAGAATTAAACAACTCAAAATTCAATAGACATCCTACCGTTACATTCTACAAATATCCATTGTAATTCCTTGGACATAAATGAAATTATATTAGCTTAGCTTAAATATATTTAAACAATTTTCACAAACATAGGTAAATATATGAACCCCAAAAATGCCCTGGATGATATCTATCAAGGCTTCTTAATGAAACAAAAAACAGGAATGCAACAAACAGACAAGACCAAGACCAAGATTTAGGGAAACTTGAAAAAAAAATGAGTAAATAGAGCATTAAGGTAAGAATTAAGAGGGTGAATAACATGCTTGAGGAATTCAAATTGAAATCTTTCCTCATATTCTAGGTTTCTAATGCTCTTAACCATAGTTTTCCTTTTGATATATCCCATGGAGAAGAGGTAGCAAGAGAAGGTGGAGGTGGAATTGGTAGGGGATTGTGCTAGGGTTTGATATAGGGAGATGCTATGGAAGAACAAATGATTAGGTATAAGTTCTATGGGAAATTATTTTTGGGTAAATTCATATTCCAAAATTTCTTGGGAGAGTGGTGGAGGTCTCGCATAACCCTTGCCTCCTTAAGGAAAGGAAAGCTTGCTTTTTATGAAACATGTCAATGTAGGATTTTTGATGTTGAGAATAAGAGGAAGGATCATGATTTAAGGAAAAATAAATTTTCCTATGGTGAAAATTTGCACTCTTCACTGTACATTAGTTCATGGGGCAAGAGAAATGAGGAGGATGTGAGGGGGAACCTTAGTAACATGAGGGAAGAATCAAGAGTAGCCTCCCAAAGAGTCACAGAGAGAATCTCATATTTTATTGAAGTTGTTTTGAGGGGTGAGAAGTGTGATAGGGGAGGAAGTGGTTGGAAAGGTCGAAGAGGCATAAACATTGGAAAAATTAACATTGAAGAGGAAGGTAGTCCATGGGGGTAGGTAGGGGGTTTTGAAGTGGAAGGTGAGAGGGAATGATTAAAATAGGGATAGGGAGATTGACAAGTGGATGATAAAATAGAGGATTTCTTTGTGGACCAAGACATAGTGAGATACACAATGTCCTTTGAAATGGGGTGAAACATTTGAAGAGGAGGATACAATAGAGGAGCTCCATGTGTGCCAAGACATAGTGAATTGCACATTGTCCTTTGACATGGGGTAAACATTTGAAGATTCAAAAGTAGGGGTAAAATGGAAGACCATTCATGATCAACACATTATGAGATTCACCCAAGTTCAAAAGGTTCTTCCCATAAGGATTTAGAAGTTTGAATGCATCCTCTAAAGTCTTGTGTAATTCTACAAAACTTGGATCAATATCCTTAAGGGAAAAATCATTGTAAGATACATGATGAAGCAAAATATACTAAGCCTTGGTTCGACTATTGAGGTATCCTAAAAGAATAATGTCACCTTAAGTAGAGTAGAATGTCAATGGTATAAATGTCAAATCTTGTAGGGTTTACTTTGGGGTGGTTCCATTGTTTTATCTTGCAACAATAAATCATAGTCTTTATTCACTAAGTATGGCCCATATTTGGCTCCCCATTTGATAATCCTTTAATGCTTCCTTAGGTAAAAATTGTCTACCAAGTGTTTTTACCAATGAATCTATCTCAGGATCTAGATCATCCGATATTTAAAAGTATTGTCTGGTCTTTAAGCACTTCCATATATTTACATTATCAACTTCCCAATTTGATATGACCACTAGGGTATTAAGTTAGTTTCCATCCTTTCCATGTATCAAAGTTGGGAGAATTTCTAGATGAGACATCCTCCAACCATATACAAATGTCATTCCAAACAACATTTTTATTGGTTGTTGTGGAAGGTGTCTTTCCAGCATGATTTATCTTTGGATAGAATATTGGCACCCAATTCCCTATTCATAAAGGTAGGTCCTTTGATCCCTAACCCCCCTTTCTTGGGTCAATAGACGAGGAAAAAGGAAGATGCATAAACAACAATTTGATTAAATAGTTAAACTTCCGTGAAGATTGAGCCATTCATATTTACATTTTAATGGAATTCCTAGATGTTGGAAAGTGTTTTATTTCAATTCTTCCCAATTTATGGGTTGGTTCATTTCACACACACTTTTATTAATGACCCCCCCTCAAATGCATCTAGAAAATAGTCGAGAATTACTTTAAATATCTTGGTTGTTATCAAGTAGCAACCCTTAGAGGCATGTGTCATTTGTAAACATGGATCTGTTTCATAGTGTTTACTTTGGATAATCGAAATTCTATGGAGGTACCATAAGTTATTATTGCACAATATCCAAGGAGCATTCCCATTCTTGTCATATATAAGGATGAAAATAAATGGAGAGAGTTGAAAAATATTTCCTCAACACAACTAATACTTTGAAGGAGGTTGTCCTACCATTAATCAACAAGGCTATCATGGGTCCACTTACATAAGCCTTAGTCCATTATATATATATTTTTGAAATCCAATCACCTCAGAATTGAAAGCATAAATTCATGTCTCACCCTATTGAAGGCATTGGCGATGTCTAGTTGGATGACCATTTCAATTAGATAAATTTCTATGTCATTATGATATTGGTGTTAGATTTTTATCATTCAAGATATCATTATGATCTTAGGATATTTAACTGAGAGAATAACATGCATAGCAATTTAAGACAAGAGACAAGAGACACAAAGAATTTTCCTCGGGGAAACCATAAAGGAGAAAACCCCGCAACTTCCTCAGAGATAGAATCGGCACCAAAAGTAAAACTTGAAAACATAAAGATGATCTCCCGAAAACAGTAGTCTCTCTCTTGTCCCAACAACTTCTCCTCTCACTCATGTGCCCCAATGAGTGAGTGTGTGTGTGATAAATAGAGAGGCTCACTCTCTATTTATATTCTTTCGTTCACTTGAATCCCACTCCATCATGTCGGCCTCACTTAACAATTACTTACTAGAGCCGACATCTCTAGGAGTGTCTAATAACCCTAGTGACCCACAACTTGTGGGGAATTTGCCTCCTTCGACCAACAAGGAGGGTTATCCTTAACACAATGGTGGGGACTATTGCCTCGACTTACGATGACTCACCTAGGGTTGACTTCTCTAGGATAGTCTAATAACCCTAGGGCCCCACAATTGCGGGGACTTTAACCCTTGACCAATAGGAGGGTTACCCACAATGACTTGACATGACTTGTTTACATTATAGAAACTTCCTGGAATAAACATCGGGGTATGATATGAGATATATGGATGAATACATTCCGAAGTTACAATTGCATCAACAATTGGGTCCCGGTGAATATCTAGGAAAATATGCCTACCTACTCTACGAAGATAAGTTTTGACACAAATATTTTAATATAGAATGTATAGTATTATATGATATGTAAGAGAAGGATGTTGGGAAAAAATGAGAAAAAATGTTTGTATTTCTCTTATTAGAGATAAGAGTAAGGAAGGAGTTGATTCTTGCAACTTTGGTATGTTCCCTTTGTTCTTCAACCTTCATATGGAGGACATGTTTGATGCTATTCCATTATTTGTTGTAAAAGTGGGATGATAATGCATACGATATAGGGTCCTTGTTAGGTTCCATGTTCAATATTGCATCCTCAATTTTTTCAAGGGGACTAATTTGATGAGGTTCTCATTGTTCAACTCTTGTAGTGAGCAAGGGATGTTTTCTAGCATTTTACCTTGGGCCAAAGCAGTGTTTTCCACCCTTTATGCAAAAGAATGGCTTGATGAGGGTTATATGAAACATTCTTTGTTACTAAATATTTTTTTTCTTTGTTCCATTTAGAAGGGAAATTTTTTGAGATATGGTTCCATATTCATCTAAAGTTGGCTCAACTATGAAAAAACTAATGTTCTTACTACTTTCCTTAAGATGTAGGTTTATTGGATTTAAACTCCTCCTTTGGATTGTATGATCTGATCAAGTTGTAATTGCTACTTGTTTTGTTCCTTGATTCTCCCAATCTCCCTACTTCTTCAGTTTAGTATGTATTTTCTCCTTGTGTTTTCTTTCCTTTGAGGGATCTATAGAATGTGTCTTGGCCCAAGTTTTAATATTTTTATCTTATATTCCCAAATTTAGGACATAGATGAATGCATATGGGTGGACCATGAGTATATTTCTAGGACTATGAGTGTTTGATAAAGTGAACCAAGCATTATTATAACAAATAGTGAATGGACCAATATCTATATCCCCAGTGACCAAGAGAGAGGTTTTGTTATGAGAAGATCTCTATCACTTGTGAAAGGTCTTCATTGACTTTAGGTCCATGGAGATTCTATGTTGGTGATTACATGGATGAAGAACAAACAACAAATCCATAAGGTGACTTTACAGCCTCTAGCTATATAGATCTAGGAAAATTTGCATCTCTTTGATATGATCACTTTTGACCATATATAAAGATCTTGGGAAACCCTAGGTTTGTATCTGAAATCTAATTAGATGTGAAAAACATATTTATTATTTTTACAACGATTGTGTTACAATGAAAACCATTCAAAACTGACAACAAGTAACCTAACATTTTCAGGAAACAAAACATGTTCTCCATGTTTTTGGACTTCTAAGCATATTTGATATTTTCTATTATCAATTCAAGCAAGTAAAAATTATAGGAAACAAAGAATGGTACGAATTGAGAAAGTATGGAATATGAACCAAATTAATTGAAGCAAAATATGTATGAGAATTAGGAATATGTTGCCGATATTATTTATGACTTTTTTGGGTACTTCTTACCTTGATTTGTGGAGCTTCGCATTGTCTTCTTTTGCTTTACCTTTCAAAACATCATTCAGCATACTACAAACATTTTCCCGTAGCAATAATTTCATGTTAGGACCCATCAAATAAATATGTGTCTGTTTATGAAAATAACAAAGCGAAGCTAAAAAATACGGTTTTAGTAGTTTGTCTCAATGATTAAAAACAACAATAATAATGAACATTTTTAATTTAACAATGTAAATTACAATACTATTCAAGTAAAATAATTGGTAATAAGAGATCACCTGAGGAAACATGGAGAACCACAACACTATGTATATAAGGCTATCGATCACATCAAATCACCAATTTTTCCTCTGAACTATGAAAATGTTTCCCAAGGCTATTTGTAAAAAGTTCCAATGGATGAGTCAAATAGCAAGAGTAAAATTTAAACACTACAATTATAGAAATAAAAGTTTTTAATGTATAATTCCTTACCATTCATTGAGCTCCTCTAAGTTTCAAGAATAATTTAATATTATCTACTAAACAGGACCAACCATGTGAAGGTGGAATATCTTATGGCCCCTCACCCCCCTCACCCCCCTCACATTACTCTCAATTTCCCAAACCCAATGCATCTACTTGCAAATAAAAATTTAATGCAAATTAATTCATTCAATAGTTGAAAAAAACTTTCATTAAACCATTCACTCATTCAGTAGTTGAAAAAAACATTCATTAAACCATTCATCCAATTAATAGCTGATAAACCCGTTCAATAAACCATTCATTTATTAAGTAGCGGAAAAACATGCACTACATTGTGTTATAAAAAAGAATTACTCAAAATTTCTTTAGTCACTTCTTTTTTACTTTTCTTCTCTTTACATAATGAGAAAGAAGCGCATCTTCTGGAATTTGTTGATCGGTCTCCCTAGTAGATTGCTCGCCAGGTTGAACTTGCGGCAAGGGGCTCATAATTGCTGCAATAATGTGAAAATGTTGCATTAATTTATTTTTGTTTTTATAATTACAAGTAATTCATTTAAAAAACATTACAAAGGTGTTTTTTTACCTGGCATGGACATATCATGTTCTTCATTATCCCGTCAGGGCTCAACCTATATAGTGTTATCTGCATCTACATGCTCTGCAGTTGAATTATGGAGAATTACAATTAATGTTCATCATCTGCAATTATCTATACAAAATAGTAGCATATTAATAAATTCATTACTAGAAATCAAAGCATGATCTTCGACTGGTTGGTGTACATCCTCGACATTAACAGGATCATTACTTTCTTGCTAAAAAAAAAAATAGTTTATGTTAATTTTTCATAATGAATACATTGCATGAGAATTAATAATTTTTCATTAAACTATATAGTTTTTATATACCTATGCACTAGATGGATCACCAGAAGATCGTGTATGCCCAAAGAGGCTTTTTCGGCTTTCAACAATAGCTTCAAAGCCCTGTTGGAAGCCAAGCTTCATGTCTTCCTAAGTGGTCACTTCATAACGTCATTAATTTTACATTTTACGTAGGAATAAAGTGAAAATATTTTTCTATTTATTATTTGGATGCAGTATAGATTTTTTGATACTTACAAATCGTGCTACTAAATTCGAATAACCATAAGGACAAAGATTGTGTTGACCAATTTTATCCGGTCTTTCCTTTGTGGCCTTTGATGTGTTTGAAAACCTAATCAAGTGTTGAATTACATTAGTCGATGTTCCAAATTTGATATAAAAATTATTAATAATAAGGCTTACCATCACATTGTGGAATGTATTGCATACCTCCATGTGTTTGGTGGTATATTTCCTTCTTTTCTCAGAGACCTCTCTTTTCCATCTTCCACTAGGGATTTCCACTCCCTTGATGGAATAATTGGAGGGCGCTCATACCTAGGTTTCTTTTCTAGGTGAACCCTATATTGGTCTCGGACAATATTCATATGTTGTCCAACATTCTGTAGGACGTTCGCTGTATCGAAGGTATCTTTTTTGAATAGGCCAACCGACCAATTAGTCAGATCATCCTTTAAATTTTTTGGTTGTCTGTCCCACCTTGTGCAGATGGTGGGCTTGAAGATCTCCAAGGTCAAATCATTTATATTTTTATAAAATACATCATTTCCTACAAAACAATCATGCCATCATTAGTTAAAAAAGGTTTTTATTGGTATATTAGAAACAAATTATAAAAACTAAATGGAACAATTTATAATTACCCGGAATCTTCTCTATCTCTATTGGAGCGAGTTCTTCGTTCACCAAAAATGTTGTCACTATTGAACCAGTGCTAGTGACATAGGAAGATCCAGGAAATGTTGCTTTAGCATCAACATTAGTATTAGACCCCGCCTCCACCCCTTCTTTTGCATGATCTGTTGTGCGTCGGTCAGCATCGACTGCACCCTCTACTGGCCTTGGAGGTGTCACAAAACATGTTTCTAGCTGTTTAGTCAACAACACGGGTGCAATATGTGGTGTACGTGGAGTGGTTTGCTCACTGGGCCCAACATTGCCTTCACCACTAGTGTGTGGTCACATAATTTCCTGTAAATACAAACCGGTGAATTATAAGTTCACTATCATATAAAATTAAAAACTATAAAGTTCTAAATGAATTCACATTATGATTCCACAACTTACTTTCAAGGCCTGACATCTTAGGATCAACACTTGAACCTTTGCTTTGATCTCGTCTATCTGCGGAATTGTGAATGCCAGACGAAACATTTCCGCATGAAGTTTTGTCAAGGTCTTTTGTAGCACCTTCCCCGGGTTTATAGAAAAACCAATGTTAGCATCATTCAATAACTCGCAGACATCAAAATATATGGACTACTATGTTGTTGTTTCATAAACCGAATAATTTGTCTGCAACAAAAATATATAAAACAATGCTTAATTGTTGAAGTAATAGTCTATGCAAAAAATTATATTAACAAAAAGTGTCTATCATGATAGATTCCTAGAATTACATCTAGGTTTACCTGATGCCTAGATGACGGTGTGGTCTGATTAACAACTGGGGGCTTTCCCCGATCATCCACCTGCAAAAGAAGTATACAACATTATCATAATGAACGCAATCGTAAAAACGAAAAAATACATAACAAAATAAACACTATGCTACATGTTTTATATGTGTACAATTTTGAAGTATTTAAAATGTAGAATTACATCCAGGTTTATCTATTGCCTCGAGGTTGCAGTCTTCTGATCAACAGCTGGGGACTTTCCTTGATCATCCACATTAAAAAAAAGTAGACAACATTATCATAATGAACGCAATCATAAAAACGAAAAAATACATAACAAAATAAATATTATGCTAGATGTTATATATGTGTACAATTTTGAAGTATTTAAAATGTAGAAATACATTCAGGTTTACCTGTTGCCCCAAGGATGCAGTCGTCTGATCAACTTCTGGGTGGCTTCCCCGATCAACACTCTACATGAAATATAAATAACATTATATTAACGAACCGAATATACTATTGAAAAATCATAACAACAAAACTGTTTGTGCATATTAAATTTTTATAATGGCAATATCGATGTATACCTACCGCATTGAGGCAAGTCTAGTAACATCTACCATGAGGGAGGTGCCCCCGACAGCACCCTGCATCAAAAACATACTAAAAATTACCTAATGAAACAAAAATACTCACTAAATTAATTTAATAAAATAACATTTTGATGTATACATGTTTCCTTGCGGATTGTGTACTCCTTTCATCAGTTGCTGGGGTGATGCGCCCCCCATCACCTCTCTGCGAAGTCAACATATGAAATTTAATAAAAAATTATAATTATCTGCTAACGAACAATCCTAAATATGTTAAAATAATTAATAAAAGGTTGGGTAAATTGTTGGATGTACCACATCCATACAAACTGTGTTTGTATCTACTCGATTCAAATTGTAATTAATAAGCAACTCTTCCCCAATAAAAATTGATTTAATGGCACAAACAAAGAAACGGTTTCCTTCACTCCCCTCAAATATGCAGTTGGGTTGCTTAAGTGTAGACCCTGGTTGTGTACTGTTTATAAACCCCGCAATATTACCAATTTTCTTTGGTGGTCCGTCAATGTACAACATTGCTACTTTATTTTGATCTTTGTCTTTTAGTTGTAAATAATTTGTTGACAACCCATATCTCTTCGTGTATATTAGACCAGCCGCATCCAATCATTGTAGTTGTAAGCGAGTCCAACATACTCTATTAATTTTGTACATTTGTCGTAACCGACCTTTATGCCATCCATGCAAAAACAACCCCAATCCATGTAATGACAACGATGCAATTCTATACATCCTCTCATTCACAGAAAAATTAGTGTTGACTTGAGGAAGATCCTTAGGTACTCATTGTTTCACTATATTTCTGTACCTTAAGGGAAACTCGATGTCTCATATTGTCTCATCATCATAGGAACATGACCCCCCTCTTGTGAGAAAAAATTCCATGCATTTATTGATTTTTATTCTAATCTTCTGACATCTAGTTGGTCTAGCCCTTGTAGACTTACTGGATGTCTCACTTTCCTCTATCCTTTCAAAAATTCCCTCGCTCGAGGAAGACATGTATGACAAATACTTGTTTGGTTCTACCTGCACCATGGCCAGAAAAAACTTGGCAAATAAGAGCAAAATACCAGCAAAAACTTGGATAGACTTATAAGCATGGCATAATAGTGATATGATTATCCTGAATAATATCAATAATTCCCTAGTATAATAGTTCATCACATAGTCCTTTAACACAAGATAGATATTAAGTAGTTCCATAGCAAATGCTTCAACCAATTTATCTTAAAATACAAACTACATTTTTTACAAAATTTGTAGGTGTTACCTTTTTAATTTATTTTGTTTCCTAACCAAAATATTAAAGACCCAGTTTATGGATCTCAATATATTTAATAAAATGTTTTGCTAATATTTTGTAACTTTTTTTTAGAAGAAAAAGAGGTGTTCCTTGATATTCAATAGTGAATGAAAGGTAACTTGTACATAGTCCTGACAATAAGTCATTCCAGACGCGAGTGGAGATCATAAGTATCAAAAAAATTCCCAAGAGGAGGGATGGATCTCTCAATCCCAAGATGACTGAAGTAGCAATACCACACATAGAACATAAGGAGCCCAAACAACTTATCCAAGGAGGCATCGAGGGTGGAGGAAACACACCCCTGAGGGGATGAAAATAAAATCTATATCCCCAGCTAAAAAAAGAAAGGTTCTAATGTATCCCATAGTCAAAAGAACAAAAAAATACTATTCCACATAAATAAATAAAAAGCTCTTAAAAGAACTGTATCAAGCCTTCCGCAATGATTTCTCCTTCTAAAAGTTACGAGAAGGAGAGGAGGAAAACCTTCATCTTCAATGTTTCCTTGGATAAACGGTCTACACTCATATTGTGCTCCATGTAGACATGGCTAAAGTCATACAACAAACGAATTGAAGTTTTCGGTAGTATAGCATATATGTCCGATTTAATGGATATCCAACGATATTGGAAATCAGATGAAGTCTCCTTCATATTAATATTATGTTTTAAAAGTTGTGTTCCTGAATCCTAACACTTGTATATCTTTCTGTCCAGGGGGAAGAAAGGGAAAGGATTTTTGAAGAAAAACGACGAAAAATTGAGGTATGCAATTGCAGATTACCATTCTAGTTTGTGATGGTATTTCAAGATATTAGATTTTTATCGCACATTCAGTCTTTTAGGAAAATCAAGACTAGTCTTGATTTTAGTTAGGAACTCTTTAGAAGTTGGATGTATTATACTGAATAATCAACATACTAAGAAATGAAATAAAAATGAGATTTTGTGATCCATTTGTATATGGCTAATAATGTGATTTAACAACCAAATTTTTAGCTGTGATCCAATCTACAATATATTGCAGCATCTAATTCTAATAGAGAAACATGATCTACAATTAAATTTGGAATATCCCTGAGGGTTGCATTGCTCCTCATCTCCCTTTCTACCCTTGCCACCATTTCCTGCTTTTGTGTGCAAATGGTCGAGAGTTTAGCTTACTCCAAAGCTTATTAGTAGGTAAATCCTCATGAGCATGGACACCTTGTGCAAAAAATTTCAAAGAGGAATCAAACCAATTCAACATAATGGACACCAAATTCTCATACTTCTCTATTTTCCCTATGGAATCCAAGTGATCTTTCAACACTATTGCAATGTCCCTTGTTTTAAATTTTTACCAAAATGCCCAATTTTCCAAATTTTTCACAACTTTGGCTATTGACTAGTTTTAGTGTCTTGGTCTCCAAATCAACCCGATTGCTCCCAAATATTCAGAGAAGGTGTATGAATGATATAATAACTTAATTATTATGTTCATGGATGTATTATTTCCCTCCAATCACTTCTAAAAGTCTGTACTAAACTCTGAACAAGATAGATGATTTTACTGGCAATTTTGGGCTCAAATCCCCCCCGAGGTAAGTGGTAGAAATGACTTCCCAAATGTGCAGAAAACCACTCAAATTCTTAAATTGAAGCAGGGTGTGTGTCAAATAAATTATCAGAGACTCATATGCATAACCAATTGACCTCCCATGGCTGTTATCACTTCTTTCAATCAGATATAAAAAACTAGTTTTGGACCCTTGGGGAAATGAGGTGTAGTTTGCTCCAGTTGCTATGAAATTTGACCCAATGGCCACAAATTATCAGTTACTAAACATTAAACCCATAATATAATTTAATTACAGTCCATTCATTCATAAATCATCAATATTTTACACATCCATTCGAATCCATCAAGATTACAAGAGTTTACAACAAGGTAGTGGGGAAATGGCACTGTTTCTTCATTATTGAGCAATAATACATGAGATTTCCTGGAATTTCGACCTGAGAGATTTATGAACTTAAATATCAGATCATTTACATTATAATACAAAATAATGGGGCAATATAAGTTCCCTCAAAGAGATGAATAGCTCACCAAGTGCGCCTCACTCTATAGAGCTGAAATATGGTGAGAAAACTTGAGATGAAAGGAATAACAAGATGAAATTGATATGTCAACAAGATGCTATACCTTGCACCTGTAACTTATGACTCCATTTAATATCCTTGAAATACCTAAGTGGTCTCTTCAAACACCAACTAGGATGGGAATCTTTCACCCTCAAAATTGGCTAAGGCATGAACTAGTCATCCACTAGCTCTCTCTCTTCACAATAACAATTTTCACAAATGATAAAAATGACATTCTCGTGGATGATACCTGCATTTTATAAACATTATTGGTCTTCTAAGGTTCCAAATACATCCATAAACCAAATCCAAGTTGAATTGGTGTGGCTGCTCATGCTATGCCATGTGGCCTCTCTCTTCACCTTCCTTCTTCTCCCAATTCGAGTAGGATCCTCTTGGCCTTCTCCAACTCCCATGAGTGCCATATAAGATGATATATTTAGGCCTAACATGTCATGTTTCAGCCTTCATACCTGACTTGTGTCATAACTATCATAGAATCTCCATCGTTGGTGTCATAGATGTCATAAATGTAAGGGGAATGTAGCCAAGTGTCCATGAAACTCCCATTTGGCTCTTCCTCTCCCCATGTAAGTTACAATTAATCCAAAATTCAAACTATGAAATATATGGAAAAGTATATTAACCTTATAATCCATCCAAAAAAATTAGGCTTCCCACAGATTCGAGATTGCAAGAGGAAGATGCCATTGAACATAGGAATTCTAGCTTGAGTGGGACCCATAGTCTCCATGTGTCTCCATTCTCCATAGCCATTTAATTTTTCACTTGCATTCATTTAATTAACTCCATTAAATAAATATTTATTCCTTATAATGTCTAAACACCATTTATTAGCTCCCTTATTAACTTCCCAATATTTCCACCCAACTTAGGGAACTAGTAAGATTGATGGAATTTTCTTTCTATGTTTATTTGAATGGAGACATTACATTTCTCCCCACCCAATATTGCTTGTCCTTGAGAAATTTCAGATTTGGATGCTGAAAAATATTGTCCTCTTCCCATGTGGCATCTTCACTTGGTAGATCCTTCCATTGCACCAAGTATTCTTTGATTGTTCCACTCCTCAGTCTTCTCTCCCTTGTCTTCAAAACCTTTTCCAGAATAAGTGTGAGCTGTCCTTCATCATCCAAAGGAGGGAGTGTATCTGAAATTACAATTTTATAACCAATAGCTTTCTTGAGACAAGAAACATGAAATACATTATGAATTTTACTCCCTTCTAGAAGTTCCAACTCATATGCTACTTCTTCAATCTTCCAGATTACCTTGTAGGGCCCATAGTATATTGGCTTTAGATTTTTCGCTCCATTCCTTTTGAGAGATGTTTGTTTGTATGGATGCAAACTCAAATACAATAAATAATCAACTTGAAAGGTCCTTTCCTCTCTATGTTTATCTGCATATTGTTTTTGCTGATTTTGGGCAACCTGCAAATTGCCTTTTAAAAGCATTAAAATTTCTTGTCTTTCTTCCACCCAATCTTTAGCTTTTGGAGCTCTACTATCACCAAATATCATATCAGAAAATGTAATTGCATCATAACCATATAATTCTCTAAAAGGAGATATCCCTATTGACATGTGAAAGGTGGTGTTGTAGCAAAACTCACCCAAGTGTAGTCATTCTGTCCAAGCTTTTTGCTGTTCTCCCACATAGTTTTAGAGGTACCCTTCAGACCATTTATTCAACCTCTCTATTTTCCAATCAGTTTGGGAATGGTATCTTGTACTTGGAGTCAACTGAGTGCCCACCAATATGAAAATTTCTTGCCAAAAAGCACTCATGAATCTACCATCTCTATCATTCACAATGCTCTTGGGGAGCCCATGCAATCTGAAGATTTATTTGAAAAAAAGGTCAGCCACTTATGCAGCACTAAAATAGGATGTAACTAAAAATAAATGAGCAAACTTATTCAATCTATCTACTGCCACATATATGCAATCCTTTCCCAAATATTTGGGCAAACCGGTGATGAAATCCATCGATATACTGTCCCATTTTTGCTCTAGAATGGGAAATGGTTGTAATAAACCATCTAGGTATGTGAGTTCTGGTTTGTTTTGCTGACATACCTTACATTCATTCACATACTTCTGAACATCTTCCTTCAGCCCCTTCCAATAGAACCTTTGCCTTAGTTTCCTATAGGTTTTGAATATCCTCAGATTTCTTGCTAGTGGGGAATCATGTGCTTCCTATAAAACTTTGTACTTAAGCTCTGAATCTGGAACCAAATAAATTATGCCCTTATGGTATATCAGCCCATTCAAAATTCTGTATTTATCATCTCCCATGAGTCCATCTAATACATCACAATCAAAATTATCTTTGGCATATTCAACTAGTAGCATGTGTTTCCAATTTTTAGCAATTTCCATGAGAGAAAAAGAAGGTCTTCGAGATAATGCATCTGCTACAATGTTATTCTTTCCTTTCACATATTCAATATCAAAATCATAATCTTGGATCTTTCTTACCCACTTTTGTTGCCTTTCATTTAGATCCTTTTGGGTAAGGAAGTGTCTTAGACTATTGTGGTAAGTTTTCACCACAAACTTGTTGCCTACCAAGTATTGTCGGAATTTGATCAAGGCATGCATGATGGCCAACATCTCTTTGTCATATATGGAGTAAATATTTTCACAAGGATGCAAATTTATTCTATCAAATTCTATAGGGTGTTGACCTTGCTTTAGGATAGCCCCAACTCCTCCACCTAAGGCATCACATTCAACAACAAAAGGCTTAGAAAAATTAGGTAATGCAAGTATGGGACAACTACTCATTACCGATTTCATTTTTTGGAATGCCTTTTTAGCCACTTAATTCCACTGGAAAGCATCCTTCTTAGTCAAATCAGTGAGTGGAGAATTCAACTTGGAGAACCCTTTCACAAACTTCCTGTAGTATGTACATATTCCAATGAAGCCTCTTAATTCTGTGATGTTTTTTGGTGATGGCCATTCTAAGATAGCCATGATATTTTCCATGTGCACTTTCACTCCATATTTCCCAATAATTTTCCCAAGATATAATAGTTCTTTCATTCCAAATTTACATTTAGACATCTTAGCATACAAAGACTATTATTGCAAAGTTTTCAACACAATCTCTAGGTGTTGCAAGTGCTCTTCCCAAGTTTTACGGTAAATGAGAATATCATCAAAGAAGACTAAAAAAAACCTTCTAAGATGCTTGCAAAATATTCTATTCATACATGCTTGAAATTTAGATGGAGCATTAGTCAACCCAAATGGCATAACAAGAAACTCAAAGTGACCATAATGACATCGAAAAGCAGTCTTTTGCACATCTTCCTCCTTCATCCGAATTTGGTGATAACCATATCTAAGGTCAATTTTGGAAAAGTAATTATCTCAAAATATCTCATCCATGATATCATCAATTCTAGGAATAGGATATCTATTCTTGATGGTCTTCTTGTTCAAATCTCTAAAGTCTATATACATCCTCAAAGTTCCATCTTTTTTCTTTACCAACACTACTAAAGAAGCATAAGGGCTAGAGCTTGGTCTAATGAGTCCCAACTCTAAGAGTTCTTGAATGGCCTTCTCAATCTCATCTCTAAAATTCTTGGGATGTCTATAAGGTGGTATCTGAATGGGTGAAGTACCCTCCTCCAAAACAATGTTATTCTCAACCCCCCTATCAGGTGGTCTGCCATGCGGAAGATCTCTGAAAACTTTTTCATATTTTTGCAAAAGTGTCTCTATATCCTTTGGGTGTTTAAAAAATCTGATTTTTGGCTTGGGAGAGGTGATATAACATTCAGCAGCCCATTCTATATCTCCATGCCTCAATATAGATCTCATACTATTGCAATTTACTCCTTGTTTTGGGTAAGTGTGTTTCCCTCTCACAACCCTTAGTACACCTGTTGAATCTTGAAATTTCATTTCAAGAATTTGATAATTTAATGAATTCTCTCCTATATAATACAACCATTTAAATCCCAATACTACATTAGTATCAGCAACATCAACCACATAAAAACTATCAACAAAAGTATAGTTACCTATGGTGACTTGCAACTTTGGAACCCATGTGTTGCATTGCATTGTGTTGTGTCATGGAATGACAACTGTGAAGCCATCAAATGGTTCACTTGGTATCTTTCTTTTCTCCACCATATCTACATCAATGAAATTATGTGTAGCTCCTCCATCTACCAAAACTGAATCTCTTTGTCCCAATACCACACCCTTGCATCGAATAGTGTGATAGTGAGGCACTGCTGAAAGTACTGCCATTCTTGCTTTGTCCGATGAAGGCTGGTTTTATTCTTATTTTTCTTCTTTAGCTGCTGTCTCATATGCCTACTCTTGATATTAATTGTTCCCTTCTTCATCCATACCCCCTTCATACTCATCATTATCAAAAAATACTTCTATGTATTGAGCTTTTCCTTTAGTACATTTATGCCCTGGTGTCCATGGTTGGAAGCATGTGAAGCATAATTTTTTCCTTCGAAGTTCATCCCTGTTTTGTCCTTATTTCTTATTATTTTTATATGTATCTCTTTTCCAAAACTTATTATTAGGTGCATCCTTTTTCCAAGTATTTCTTTCAAATCTGAAGTTAGGCTTGGGAGGAAATCTTGTTCTAGGAAGCACATTTTGAAGATCTCTAGTGAAGCTCATTGCATCATTTAAGTTATTAGGCTTATGGGATTTGACCAAACCTTTTAGGGGCTCTGCCAAACCTTCAGTGAACAAAAATAATAACCTTCCCATATATTCATTAACCACCTTAACTGATAATCTTTGGAATTCCAACATATAATCAACAGGATTCCCTACCTGCTTCAATTGTGCTAGTTCTTTGAAAGCCAATTCTGGATCTTTTTGCTCAAACCTTTCTAATATCCCGTCAACAAATTCCCCATATGTTTTAACCTGATCATGACCCAAGGTTTTCAGGCCATGGAACCACCATGCATTGGCATCTCCATCCAAGTGCACAATAGCCATTTTTAAAACATCTTCTTCCACCATTGGATTCAGCTGAAAATATACATCCAATTTTTACACCCAAGTGTTAGTAGAACTTTGAGATGAACCATTAAAAGTAGGAAGTGGTACTTTACCTATGGAACATTTCAATTCTTTTTTTTGGTGTAGAGACTTATTTTCCTCCTTATTTTTGATTTTGTTTTCCATGGTGAAGTACTGCTCAAATGTTATACTTCTCCTACACTCTTCATCCAATTTAGCCCATTCTTTTGTTACTGTATCAATTTCAAATTGAATGTTAGTCTCTTCTTTGGGAATAAGAAATTTAGGTGCAGTAGGCCTTGGTGTGATCTGAAATTCATGGGGTCTATTATGAGGTCCTGTTCATGAGAAAATGTACTCACCCATTGTCTTCTTTTCTGCAGATTGGAACTACCACAATCTCCTATTATCCCTTTGCTTCCCATTTGACTGGCCATCAATTCGAATCCTTTTGCTATATGTTGGGTCATGTCTACCATATGTTGGGTCATGTCCATGGATATTTATTCAAACAAGGTTTTGATAAGTTTTATATACTCCACTTTCTCCTTAGTGTAGTCTTCTCCCTTGTGAGACATAGCTTTAGTCAAAGGTACCTTTTTTTCTTCTAGTTCTTCTTCTACAAGCCGAGCACCTTCCAATTCAGATTCTAAGGGTGTTGGTTTATTGATTTGACTCCAGGTTCCAAGACCATGCTCTGATACCACTTGTAATGTCCCTTTTTTTAATTTTTACCAAAATGCCCAATTTTCCAAATTTTTCACAATTTTGGCTCTTGACTAGTTTTAGTGTCTTGGTCTCCAAATCAGCCCAATTGCTCCCAAATAGTAAAATAATGTGTATGAATGATATAATAAATTAATTATTATGTTCAGGGATGTATTATGGCCCTCCAATCACTTCAAAAATTCTGTACTAAATTCTGAACAAGATAGATGATTTTACTGGCAATTTTGGGCTCAAATCCCCCCAGGGTAAGTGGTAGAAATGACTTTTCAAATGTGCATAAACCCACTTTAATTATTAAATTGAATCATGGGATGTGTATAAGACATTATCAGAGACTTATATGCATAACCAATCTACCTCCCATGGCTTTTATCACTTCTTTCAATCAAATATAAAAAACTAGTTTTGGACCCTTGGGGAAATGAGGTGTAGTTTGCTCCAATTGCTATGAAATTCGACCCAATGGCCAAAAATTCTCAGATAATGAACATGAAACCAATAATATACTTTAATTACAGTCCATTCATTCATAAATCATCAATATTTTATACATCCATTCGAATCCATCAAGATTACAAGAGTTTACAACAAGGTAGTGAGGAAATGGCACTGTTTCTTCATTATTGAGCAATAATACATGATATTTATTGAAATTTATACCTGAGAGATTTTTGAACTTAAATATCAGATATTTTACATCATAATACAAAATATTGGATCAATAGAATCTCCCTCAAAGAGATGAATAGCTCACCAAGTGTGCCTCACTCCATAGAGCTGAAATATGGTGAAAAAACTTGAGATGAAAGGAAGAACAAGATGAAATTGATATGTACATGAGATGCTGTATATTGAACTTGTAACTTATGACTCCATTGAATCTCCTTGAAATACCTGAGTGACCTCTCCAAACACCAACTAGGATGGGAATCTTTCACCTTCGAAATTGGCTAAGGCATGAACTAGTCATCCACTAGCTCTCTCTCTTCACAATAACATTTTTCACAAATGATAAAAATGGACTTATCATGGATGATCCCTGCATTTTATAAACATTATTGGTCTTCTAAGGTTCCAAAACCATCCATAAATCAAATCCAAGTCGAATTGGTGTGGCTGCTCATGCTATGCCATGTGGCCTCTCTCTTCACCTTCCCTCTTCTCCCAATTCGAGTAGGAGCCTCTTGGCCTTCTCCAACTCCCATGAGCACACTATAAGATTATCTATTCAGGCCTGACATGTTATATATGTCATATGTCATTTTTCAGATCTGACTTGTGTCATAACTGTCATAGAATCTCCATCATTGGTGTCATAGATGTCATAATTGTAAGGGGAATCTAGCCAAGTGTCCATGAAAATCCCATTTAGCTCTCCCTCTCCCCATGTAAGTTAAAATTAATCCAAAATTCAACCTATGAAGTATATGTACAAGTATATTAACCTTATAATCCATCCAAAAACATTAGGCTTCCCATAGATTTGAGTTTGCAAGAGGAGGATGCCATTTAACATAGGAATTCTAGCTTGAGTGGGCCCCATAGTCTCCATGTGTCTCCATCCTCCATAGCCATTTCATTTTTCACTTGCATTCATTTAATTAACTCCATTAAATAAATATTTATTCCTTCTAATGTCTAAACACCATTTATTATCTCCCTTGTTAACTTCCCAATATTTCCACCTAAGCTAGGGAACTGGTAGGATTGATGGAATTTTCCTGCTATGCAATTATTTGAATGGGGACATTACAACTATGATCCTAGCCAAGTAGATAACCATTAATGTATCTATGTCACTCATACAAATGATTGAAATCTGGTTTCTCAAGAGAAACTTCCTAGGGACACTCACACTTTGGTATATACACCCAAAATATCATATATCTGGTTGCCGGTCTTCTTCTCTACATTGTGAGTGATCAAATTTTCTGACTCAAAGTAATAATCCCTACAAATATGAAGCAACCTCAAAGAAAAATCAACTATCAAATCAAGTAGGGAAACCTTTCTAAGGTCCAAACACTTCTTCCAAAGCACAATAGTAGTTCACTCCCAACCTATAATATGTCAAGCACCTCTCCGAGGTATGAAACAACTGAAACACCTAACTCCTCTTCACCAAGAGAGAAATCCTAGTCAAATCAGCTTTAACACCATGTGGAAATTTTTAGAGTTGTTTCTTAATGCAAATTCAGAAACTTCACCTCAAACTTGAGGTTCGCCAAATATATTTGGGTGTGCTTTCAACCTTAAGAATGAATCTAAAATATGAAGTACAACAATATATATTTCACTTATGTCCAACCAAATACACAAAACTACTTAAGAAAATAAACACTGAACAATTGTACCTCAAGAGAACTATGTTTCCAACCCTTAGGGTACTAAATTCATAACCTTCTAACCCATCAATATCGAGGCCTAACTCTACAAGTTGAGGACCATCATAAGCTTTGACACATTTCAACCCATAATTATGCATAGTCATGCCAAGCTTCCACTAAGACAAACTCATGAAACTCTCGTTGCACTTGTTGGATTGATCCTTAAACAAGACCTAGAGCACAATTTCACATTAGGTTTGACCAATTAAAAGAACAACACATGGTGTTTCCCACATCAAATATGAGTAAAATCCAATCAACAATGGACACAGAAGGTTCTTCACAACAAGTAAATTACCAGATCTGATTTTAATTTTCTAAATTAGTTTATATTATTACCATTGTTGTCCTACTTTAAATTGTGATTTAATTTCAGTCATGTTTTAATTTAGATTTGCATTAAAGTTCAATTTCCTTTATTTTTTGTTAAAAAACCTGATTTTAACAAGTAGAGTAAATGATAGTCATGGTAATGAAGACAATGTTGATGGTGATGAAGGAAAAACAACAAGGGACAATGACAAGTAAATATGAGGATTGCATAAAATTGTAGATTGTGGGAGTGCATATTACCCAAAAGAAAAAGAAGAATGCAAAGCAAATAAGGAATAACAGTACAAAGTGTGAGAAAGAAGAATGAAGAGAGAAAAAGCTAATACATTCAAGAATCCCACATCAATCAAAACATTTTTGTAATTATGTTAATAAATTTATGTTTGCAAGCTCAAAGGTAGGTTTCATTCTTAAATTCGAAGCCTCCTAGAGATTTGCAATTGAAATATAGCTATATGCTATTTATTGCAGAGTTGTATCACAACAAACAATTTCATTGAGTTATGACAAAATATTGTTGGTTCAGACCCTTATAGAGCCCATTGACTCTGCAACGTATCTCTCAAGTATCATATATTTCCCAAAGTTACTCCAAGTCATCCAACGGGGTTATCCCTTGCAAGATTTAACCACATCACTCTGAAACATCAATAAATTCTTAAAATTACAACAAAGTCTCCACCATGGTAATCCTAGCCATGGACCCACTATATTGGTTGGGGAACACAACTTTCCAACACCATCGAACAATTTCGTTGGGACAGACTTAAAAAACCCTAAATTACACTAGCTAGGGAAATCCACACCCATGCTCGAGTGCACTACTTTACACTCAGATTGAATAGTTAAAGTATTACACACGACATTATATACACCATTAATGGGTCAAAACCAATCAACAATACACACATGGCATCCCATGTCAGTGCAAAGAAGGAAATTGATGTTTGGCCTTCGGCTATGTCAAAAGATGATTAATCTAAGCAGGAACAACCCAAGAGTCTCTGAATTGTAAAACCAAGGCAAGCGAAGTATCCCAGCCGAGTATCCCAACCAAGCAAAACCTATAAGCCCATCGTAGGAGCCCAACCCAACCCCGTGCATTCCATCCTGTATAGGAGCCATGAAAATGTTCCATCGCCGTAAGTTATTTCGAGGTATAGCTCTTTGTGGAGGGGATCGATTTTGAGGAGAGGAAAGACAATTTCTATTGCAGTTGGAAGTGGTTAAAAACCATTATCATTATGCAATTGTCAAGCCATGTATAAAACCTAAGACTGTGAATAAATAAGAGCTTTTGGCTCTCACAATTAACCTACTTACATACCGAAGACAGTGTAGGAAGCTGTATTGAAGGCGCAGTAAATCCCTTAGCAGCTCGTGAAGACAAATCGTAGAGAACCTGTCAAAAGAAATTTCAAAGAACACCGTGAACACCTTCAACAGAAATTGCAACCCGTACTGAAGCCGTGAAGCCTCGTCAGAGAAATCACAT
>LPNX010531463.1:64688-89688 GCA_001517045.1 Pseudotsuga menziesii | reverse complement strand
ATTGATGCAATAAATTGAACATGCAAATAGAATATGTATGATATATACATAAAAGTCAACATCCAAATGTTTTATATTAATTAACATCCGCTAGCTAATAATAGCTAATAATTACCTTTCACCTTCCTCGATCTACCTTTCCCCTTCAAGTACTCCCCTTGAAAATTGTTATTGGAGTTCGAATAAAAAATGCGACATTAATTGATCTTTAACGCTAAATTAGGAAGATATTCACTAACATACAACATGTTTTGGTATACCATATATCCCTCCATCATAATCACATGCTCGTTGTCTAACCAAACCCTTCATAAATTTCAAGTGCCTCTCAACCATCGACATGGACCTTGAGTGCACAGGTCCACACAATTCAATCAACTCAACTTTGTGTATGAGGTAGTGTTCTCATGCATTGAAAAATGCCGAAGGTATATTCTTCTACATTTCACACATGAGACGAGGAATTTCTCTCCTCCAATACTTTATATCTTCTTTATGGATTTCTTTAGATGACAACCATCTACAAGTGAAGCAAACAAATAACGATATTTAACAAAAAAACATTAAATTACATAACATGAATTAGTGCACAAAAAACAAATATAAATTATACGAAGAATTAAAGGAACACTAAGCACATGCAATAATCTCTAGTTACCTCATGTATTTCCCAAGATTATATATAACTTGTTTGATATTGTTGTTGAAGTTGTCCAAGAGGGAGAGAGGTAGAACATACTGTAACAATATACAAACCACATCATTTTTTAAACAAAGAGTAGACAAAAAAATAACAAAAATATGCAATGGAATTAAAAAGAAGATCACGTGCCAATCATGCATTTTGACCCCTGCAAAATCACCTTTCTTTGTTATGATATTCTTCATGTTCACACAAAATCTAGCGGGAAATTTAATTTTCCGCATGACTTCTTTTACAACATTACTTTTCTGCTCTGTAAACATCCATGGAATTGAGTTTATATTAATTTGGTCTCCGTTGCTATGAAATTGAATGACGTCTTTCATTGCATGGTTTCCTTCTTGAACGTCTCTGCAAAATTTCACAATTTTTGCTTTCTCACTCCTTAGCTCCAATAGTCGCCATAATGTTCCAGTCACATTCTTTCTGATATGCATTGTATCAAACAGATGAGCAATTTTTAGGTGCTCATAGTAGGGCAACCTGCTGAATTGTATAGGATAACTTTTCATTCCTCGTGGAAGCCCATTAATTTCTTCATGATCATGGCGTACATCATGAATATTAGTTTATAAATAAATTACAGAAATCAATTATGGCCACTACAGTAAACAACACACAATAAAAAAAACATAATAATCAATATACGATGATCCATACATACCAGCTTGACTATTTCTATTATATTGCATCTTACAATGGTGAGGTGTCATTCTCCATGGTTTTAATGCAGTCTCTTGCTTCCCATTGAAAATATTTTTTTGGTTGTTCTATACCTGTGATTCTTAGAGAGGAATTTCCTATACTCATCAAACACCTCCTTTCTTAAGCTTTTTAAGCGACAAGATTTGATCTTATGACCACAAACTAGACATACAAATTTTCGNTATGTCAATTATAATTATATATAAACTATATTAACTACTTCATATAATTAAATGCAATTAAAGTGGAACTTAAAAATACAAACCACAAAAATGGGCTAACCTTGGGGCATCGTGTATTGTCCATACAACCAATGCATGTAATTGAAATTTCCTTTGTCGTATTGGTCTAGATACGTCATACATAGTCATGCCATTCCATAACTTCAGTAGCTCGTCTATAAGAGGTTTGAGATATACATCCATATCTTTGACTTGGAACTAAACCTGATTGATTTTAAGTACATAAAAAATATATAATTATGAGAACCATTAAGATATATAAACCATGCACAAGAGTAAATAAAATATATATATGACATTAGGAAACAAAATATGACAAATGAGATGCCACAACTACATTAAAAATAAAACAGTTGTAGACACAATATACCTGGAATAATCATCGACAACGTTATGTGCTCCCTCGTTATTAACAACCATGGAGGAATGTTATTGTTGATAACAAAAATAGGCCACACAGTGAAATGGATCTCATATGTGCAAATGGATTAACACCATCTGCATCTAGAGAAATCCTAATATTACGAGGTTCTTCTTTAAAGTGAGGTCACTTTTCCTCCATATCTCTAAATGTAGAACCATCTGCAGGCATTCGAATGACCTCATCTCGAATTCTATTCCTTGCATGGTAATCCATAAATTGTGATATGCTATTGCATCTAAACAGTCGTTGCAAACGTGAAATGATGGGAATATAACGAAGAACCTTATGAGACACATTTTTTGTTACTTGATCTATTCGATATCTACTTATATGACATTCTAGACATTTTGTTGCAAATTCTAATTCGGATTTATGCAAGAACGTAACAGAATACACAAATAACCATAAAAACAAAGATGCAACGAAAATAACAATTCATTTCATTAATCAAAGAACTAAAACTTGTTTACATACATAATGGAAATAAACTAGCTAGAGTGTTGGTAGCTTATCTCTGAGAAGAGATGTGGCGGCTACATGCCTATGAAATTTATGTTATAATGAGGCTTGAAGGCCTATATATTACGGAGAAACAATGGAAACCCTACACATCCAAAAACCTAACCCTACGAGGTGAAACGCCAGAATATGGGCCCCGTTGGGTAACTTGGTACATCAATTTCTCAAGGTCGTAAATTTGGCATACTACCTCCGTTTGAATGATACATCATTAGAAAGATCTATTTAAGGAATACATCCACAAATAGCAAATATCAAGTCCAAAACAGACTCATATTTTCCCGACCATTTGATGCCGAAAAATCTCGTTTAGGGCCTCAAAACGAAGCCGTTTTGAGGGTCGCAAACCATGCGTCGAAGAATAGGAATTGTTTTATTCTTCGACCCGAAAAATTGCCAAAAATAGTAAATTGTGCTACAATTAAGGAAAATGAAAAACTGAAAGAAACAATGGTACGGGTCCAAGTGGAATAGGAGGGTGGCCACCAATATCCTCTTGGATCAAATTCATGCTGATTATAATATATAACATGGTTATGGATGCATGCATGAATTGCTTCATAATGCATTCCAATATCTTTCATGATGGAAGATAAATCTTGATATGTGAGGTAAAATAGTTGATGGTGGTAACACAAATTCAGCTATCAAGCTACATAAAAAAAGGAGAGTTAATATAATATATAAATGATATTAATGAAACACACTTCATCCGTATTAATTTAAATTATGAATTAACAATACAATTATTAGAGGAATAAAGATAAACTTTATCATGATCGCACCTTAACATCCGTGTGATTGATATGTTTGAAAGACCATTCATAACCTTCAATTTCATTATCAACAATATAGCAGAGAGAAAACTTGTTTTGGAGTCTTCATAAAGGGGTTCGTATGCCTTCTCAAGAAGAGGTATATCGTGAACATCATCAAAGTCATCAATATTTTCATTATCATCATCATCGTCATCATCCATTATAACATTAAATGAATCACGGATCAATGTATTTGTATCATCATATTCAACTACATTATCATTATGATCATCTTCTTCAATATGATCATTCACTTCCTCTGGACGATATGTCGTAGGATGTCTTTCCTTTATAATTACATGAATACATCAATAGATATAAGTTAATATAGGAAATATTAAAATAATACATCCATTTACCAAAGAAAAAAATATAAAAAACTTTATAATGCTAAACTTACAAATGGACGATATTCTTCTCCCCCCCCCCTCCCCCTCAGCGTGTCCATGTTCCTAACAATGTTTTGTGGCTGTTGCAATCAAAATTATTCTCCTCTTAAAGACCCTGCATTGACTACATGGACAATACCATTTCCCATTACCTCTTCTTTTCGCTGCATCCCACAGTCTAGCAAGCAATTGTCAATTTTGTTTGTTTGGATCAGGAATATTGCTATTTGACATTTTGTCACAAACTTCGTGAATGGAGACTATTGACAATCTTAAAAAATCAAGGTCCACACATAACTATTTTTGCAAATGGTGGTTTGTTGAAGAATAAAAAAATTTCCACAAACTATCTGTTGAAGAAAAAAAAATCCCGCAAACCGTCTGTTGAAGAATAAAACAATTCCTCAAACCGTCTGTCGAGGAATAAATAATTTCCGCAAACCGTCCGTCGCTTCTATAGAAAACATGTTGGCATGTTTCTGTAATTTATATATTTTCAAATTTAACTGTCGTTGAACATCCGACGATAGTAACCTAGTTACTGTTACAAAAAAAAATCTAATACTATCTAAAAAATAGGTTAACTTCGTCGACGATTCGATGATTAAGCGTCGCAAAACCGACAACAGTGTCATCGCAAAATCGACGATAATATCATCGCTTCATCGAAAAAGATATCGTCACTTAACCGACTTCATAAATGTCAAATTTTTGACGATGCTTCAAGACGAAAAAACAAATCGGACAAAACAATACTTTTCATCATTGTAATCCGACAAAAAAGTACTTTTCGTTGGATTTTGTTGTCGGACTTTGGGTTCAAATACTGTTGTGATTTATAATTTGAAATAAAATGCATTTAGCAATTCATATGCACTCACACAATGAGGAAAGATAAAGGGTAACTTTGACGAACAAACAATATTAAGAAATAAATTAAAGTGGAATTGGGTAAATTGATAATTGTTAATTCAATAATCTTAAATTCATGAGAAAATTTATGCGAAGAAGAAATGTGCATGAAATTAATTAAAATGAATAAATTAAAAGAGAAATTAGTTACTCGAGTAACGAGTTAATTCATAAATCAAGGAGGAGATTGAGGTGCCTAGGAAACATCAAGGAGTAACTTAGGAGAGAATACTTGAGTTGTCTGGAAGAAATTAATTGAATGTAATTCAAATTTAATTTGAAAAAATGGCAATTACTTGTGCAACCTTTAATTGTGGAATTAAGAAGGAAATCAAGGGAACATCTAGGAGAAATTACAGGAAAGAAGATTGTGGGTGAGGGATATTATTTTTCAATTTAAATAAAAAGGAATTATATGTACAAAAGGAAGGATGATACATTGAGTGATGAATAATATGAAATTAGTAATAAATAATTAACATTTTTGCTTGATAATGGAAAGTGACATGAACCTCAAAGGCTATAAAATGATGAAGGAATGGGTTTAGGGGAATCTTTTTTTTGGCACCATAATGTGGGATGGATATTCTAATACTACTTTTTTCTCCATGGTGAGTTGGTGTTAAGTTTGGTCTTAATATTTGTGTTGCATTTTGGAGGTGGGGACCTCGTATGATCTAAGGGGCTACACAATCTATATGCTAGTTATACTATTTCATACAACCCGATACAGCTCAGGAGTCCCTGGGGAAGAAGAGTACCCATTAAGAGTTGGTAGGGTGGTCAACTGGTAAGCTCATCACATATTTGGCAAGGATACTTGGAGAAAGCCTCGAGATAAATAATCATCAAGGGAGGATATTCTACAACCTTCCAAAAATGGGTATGTGAATTACATTTTTTAAGTATTTAATTGTTTAATTAAATTCAAGCATGTGTTTTATAAGTCGAGAGTTGTGGGTCTCATAAGAATTTTATTATTGCTACATTTATTGGTGAACTATATGAGTTATAGATATAGGGCCTCACACAAGAGAACCCATATCAACTTACACCTCACCTCCCATGGATCATTACCATGAGAAGCTACCAAGCCTTTAAGATTAAAGAGCTATGATACCATGTTAAACAACATAGAAAACAATATGATATGCAAGAAGACACAAGAAGAATGGTGGTAAATATATAAACCATAGCTCATATATTCATACCAAAGATACAAATATTTAGTACATGGATGTACACTTCTTGAACCATAGGGAAATTTTGAGGTATAAAATGGGCCTCAAAACAAAAAAATGTACTATCAAAATCAACTTGAGTCAATCACATTTTAGAGAGTGACATCATCCATTATGATTGAGTTGGCATTGTTTGAGTTAAATATGATTATTTCATGGAGGATAAAAACCCATGGTTAACTATGGTGATATTGTAGGTAAAGTACTCGTAATGAAAAAAGTACAAATAAATTACTTTAAAATTTAATATAGATAATATCAAAGCGCACGCGCACGCGCACGCACACACACACGCATGCGCACACACACACATTAAAAGGTGAAAAAAACATGGTTGAAGTATTCATAGGAAGTGTTTGACTTCACGCATCGATAAGAAGCCCTATTCCTCAAATACTTTATGAATTCCACCATAAGAAGCCCTTTTTTTTAACAGAGACCACCGAAAATATTTATATAAAAAAGGTTGTGCATAACCATTCATACAAAAGAGAAGGCTTGCATATCAAATTGTTATGAAAGAAAAACGTAGTGTTGTCTAAACTAATTCATTGTTTAGGAAAGTTCTTCGATGCCTTATAAAACAACTTATACCCATCGTAGGGTAAAGACGAACAAATCGATTGTTAAGCAAGGTACAAAAAACATATAAAAGCCATCATAGAACTGGAACTACTGCTTCTTCTTGTCACCTGGTCCATGGACTAGTTGCACAACAGAAGTTGCCTCCGTTGGATGGTCTTGTGCTAGGGATTCCTAGAAATGACTGCAATGGTTCATGCTTGTTAACTTCTGCACTTCCTCTTTGAAAAAATATATTGTACCCATGATCTCATGTAGGTCCCGGTTGTTGTCAACGATCCCAGATTCATGACATCCCATTTGGCTAGCTAGGTACTTCACATCGGTTGTCGCTACCCGAACTTCTTTCACACATGTGCTCAGAAGCTCATATATCAAATGCATATGTTGTTTAACATCCACAGAGTGGACCAGATATCGTTAAGGCTCACGTTCCTACCGTTATTTTCCATGGAATGCTGGGAGATGTGAGTGTCTGAGAGAGTTGAAGGAGTGAACTGAACCAACGGAGGGTCGAGCAAGTCGTTACCTAAATCTTCACCACGAAGGAAACCTACAAATGAAAACCGTAACTGCAAAGCTTCTACAGAAATTCTCGATGTGCGAAAGGATGTTGATGGAGCTTCTTCATCTCGAAGCCTTCTTCCATTGCATGTGTGGACATTTGTTTCAATGAGACAGAGGGCAGATCAATTGTCTCAACATTTAAGCTCATCACATGGGCACTTGAGCCACATGTCCGAGGTGGAAGACAATTGTCCGACTGAGGCCTCAAAGATGGCCGAAAAAAAGAATGGCGGGAGGGCCAAACCGATTCCCCCCCTAATGCAAATACTTAGGACACTAAGGGATGCGTTTGATTTTTTTTATTACCCTTGATTATTACCAATCCCATTTCATTCCTTACTCCTTGATTAGTGAATTTATTCGCCTCGATATTGTTGCATCTAAGAGTATGGAAGTAGCTATGGAGAGGCGACAGATACGATCATGAATTCTTCTGAAATTCACTGCACCACGATTGTAGCCAATTCTCATTTTATAAATGACTTGCTTCGAGTCACCAAAAACTATAAGAATTGAGATGTTGTTTTGCCTTGTCAGATCCATCCCAAGGAGAAGCATAAGCCATTCCGCTTCGTTGTTGGTTCTATGTCTTATTCCCCATGCGTAAGACGTGACTAAGTTTCCTCCGAAGATCGAAGATAATCCCACTTGCACCTGCCTCCCCAACCATAAGAAGCCCTACTCTTCAAATACTTTACAAATTTTGTCATGTGTTTAGATGATCCTATACGTAAATTTAAAACATAATATAGATATTCTCAAAGTACACACATATTAAAAAATGAAATAAACATAGTTGAAGTATTCATAGGAAGTATTTGACCTCATGCATCCATACGAAGCCCTATTCCTCAAATACTTTATGAATCCACCATAAGAAGCCCTATTCTTCAAATAGTTTATGAATTTCATCATGTGTTTAATGACATTATCCTTTACGTATTTTATGGTACTTTGCAATTTGAATTTTGAATGAGTGAATACATTCATTGGTGGGTACATAGTGTATGGAATATGAATAGTAGGTACATTCATAAGTACTTTTATTATATTATATTATATTTAAAATATTTGTTACTAAATGCATTTGTAATGTTTTATTTAAATTATTCTTAGTTTTAGTCACATTCATAAAGGGGATTTTTATTAATTTTATTTATGAACATATTTCCAATTTAAATTAACCCTAGTGAACATAGATTCTAGTGTAAAAGGTGAGTTGTAAATATACTTCCTACCAATGACAAACTCATATATTTTATTATATCTTTTAGGAGACCCACTTTAAACCTCAAACTTGCCCTGATGTAGATTTGATCTCACATAGGCACCTTATCAATAGATAAGGATAAGAACACACCATTAACAGATAAGAATAAGAGGAGGAAAAATAGAATATAATACACACTTACAAGAAAAATTATATCTTATGATATGAAACACATAAATAAGCGATAGATGACTTTATGATTGTACATAAAGCCTTCAACTAACAATTCACCTAGATAATGAGATCTAGAGAAACCATTGATATCGGTTGCTCATGTGATGGCATTGTTAGTAGTTGCAACCTTATAGAAAATATTATGTATCTCTTTTGAATAAAATATAAAAAAAAGTATGATTCTTTCTTTAAAAAAACATCATTTTTATGTTTAAGCCACTACAAGCAAATCAAGGAGTTTATGGGTCATCACTCAAACAAATCTCTAGGAAGACTTTTGTTGAGGAAAATATTCAAATTCCAAAGTTCATTCAATGAGTTGTCATACACCACATTTATAGACCCATTTATATGTATCCTTCAAGAAAATTAACCAGCATAATCCTTCTAACATCACTTGTGTGGGTGTTGGGTCTCCTATATTATCCTCTATCACACATCCCTATTGTCCTCTATCACACATCCATAGGGATTGTCCAAAATGTCCAAAACTTAAACAATACTTACAACTATCAACAAAATCCATTAATCATTCTTATACAATCAATTGATAAGCTTGCACCTTTAGTTATGAGTGTACTCCTTAGGAGCTTTTTCATAAACACGTATTGTTTATAACCTTACACCTTTATTTATGAGTGTACTCATTCGAAACTTTTTCATAAACACATACGTGTTTATAAGCTTATAGCTTAGTCGATAAATCTAGGTCTTTTATCAGTTCTTTTTAGTCTATTCTTTTAAACAACATATGCCCAACTCATCAACAATATTTAATATTTTTTTTGTATAAAGGGTTTGTAGTTCATGTAGGTTGCAAATGTGGGACTATAATTTAGGTTTATTCAACTCAATATACAGCCAAAATCATTAACAACATGCAATATTTGTTATGCTTATGTTTATAATGTTGTTAACAACGTGCACTAAATTTTGGTTCACTTTCTTATGGCATGCATCTAGAACCCAAACATAGGTGACACCATGGATTTGCTCTCTCCACCATCATTTTACTAAATACTTTTAGAATACAACAATTCACCTTCTAAATAATGGCATGTACAATTATCCTTTGCACATGCATGTCATACAAACTTCTAACGAAATCATTGTAATTTTTTCTTTTAAGAATTATTGAAAAATAAAAACTTCTTATCATTCTGATCTTAATGATAGACCATGTTAGTTTGGGTTGAAACGTCATTGAAATCAATATGGATGGAATGTATCCAAAAAATTCTATACCCACTAAAACTGATCACATATTGCTTAGAGAAAAATTTAAAACTTTCCAAAAGTCTTATGCGTCAACAAACCCTTGTTTAATAGGACCTCCCATTCATAATTTGTTTTAGCTCAAAAACATTTGCAAATCATATTCCTTCCTAATGTAATGAATATGTACAAGAATCTACATGCTTTTATCCAACTAGCAAATTTGATTATTTACATTCTTTATTTTTGTTGACAACAATTGTTCACCATTTTGGTGCTCACAGGGCTTGCATCTATCAAACATTGTTTTCTACATTTTATCATGTGCCTTTGAACCTACATATGTCACAAAGTTGCACTCATAGGAATACCTCGAGAAACACTTTGAATCATTGTGAATAAAGAGTTTTGTTAGTGAGATTTAATATCTTATCATGTAGTGTTGTGTGTTTATGAAAAGCAAACAACCACCCCCTCTCTTCACATCAAGCCATTGAAATCCAATCTAGAAACCATGTCACTAAGATATCAAACCCACATTGGAATCATAACTATGTGCAAAGCATAAATTTGTTGATGTAGGTGGTGATGTTGTTGAAATTTATTCGTATAAAGGCACCATTATTCATATCTTGCACTTCTTACCTCGATCTTAATTCTCTTTTGATCTCGATATTACACCACAAAGTTCCTCAACATCAGGCAATTTGCATTCACTATGTATCTCGATCTCTACTTTTTCACACCTTCGATTTGTTTTTCCACATTCAAGTATGTGTTCTCCTAGGAAGACTATTTCTTCACTCAAAAATATTTGCAAATATAGATCTTTAATGTTTTAAGTAATACTAAAATATTTCATCCTTGGGCCTCACCACAACCTCTTTTTATGTCATTTTGTGTTTGACATCCTTGTGTAGTGACTTTCATCACATTCATATACAATGAATTCTCTCATTCTTGACACATGAGCTTCAATCTGCTAATTTCATATAAGACATGTCACAATGCCAAATTTAGGGTTCAAGCAGCACATAAACAATAGATGCACAAGTATTACACCACCAAAGTATCACAACATCCACACAACTATGCTTTTAGTCAAGGTACCTTTAAATAGGTAAATATCGACATTATACAATTGTTATAAAACCATGATCTACACAATACCAAGGGCACAAAACAATGCCTAGCCCATAACCACATTAAACAATGTGAGAAGTGGATCAAGCAAATGCAATTGCTAATGAACCATCACCAACATTTTAAAAAGTGAAAATATTTAACCTTCAAATTTATATTGATTCCGCTTGAGAATAAAAATTCTTCCTAACATTTATACATACATTCTAGTGTTTAATGAAGTTTTTTAACTTGTATGACTACCACATATTTTAAATAAAAATATTACCTAAGCCAAAATACTCAACAATACAATCAATTTTGTGTTTACAAGTACCAACATTTTGTTCTAAATTTTGGTATCCAACCACGTGTATTTATGGTATCAAATATGCAAATAAAACACAAATTTGTGTGCATGTTCGTATAAACAAAGTCAAAGAAAAAATGTTTGGCTCTAGTAAAAAAAAAATTAAGTTGCTTGTTTAAGAGACAAGGGCAAAGGAAAAAATTTACCATTGAAAATAAGGTTTTGTAAAAAGGTGAATTTGCTTAGTACCTAATCAATCCATTGCATCATCTTTAGATGTAATCCCATTTGCTACATGTTTTCAAAAACAAATATATCCTATTTGCTACATGTTTTCAAAGACCAATATATTTGGAATCATTTTGTTCATAAAAAAAATAATTCTAACAAACTCATCTCAATTTGTTTTCCTAATTAAACTTAGGCCAATTTCTTAAATTACTAAATAAAAGCTAAATTTGAAGTGTATATTATGTAGTCTATTTTATTTTGTAGCTTGTGGTGAATGGAATGATTATTATGTTATAATAATGTACTTGAAATTTTTTAAGTTGGACAAAAGTTGAGTCACAAAACCACTTTTAAAACATGATTAAGTAATCCTTCTAAAATGGTGAATGGAATGATTATATTAGTTTTATAGAAAAGCAATCTTAAATTAGAAAATTTAGGAGTATAAGAATCGTTTAGACCATCCTAATTAGTCAGCTAAAAAATGCAATCCAAAATTATGATATCTGTGTATAAGAATGCCCATTCTTTGAAATGAATTCATCATTATATTGTGAATCATACGTCAATCATTGCCATTATATTGTGAATAATTATGAACCATATCACATTTCTTTGAAATGAATTGATCATTATATTGTGAATAATTATGAACCATATCACATTTACGTATTTCTAAACAGATTGAATTATATAAGAACTCCAATAACAATTGCTTTCTTTCGGAATGCTCTCAGGATTGTTTGTTAAGTCATTTTTTAAACTTAAGTCATGTAAACACGATATTCTAAATATATTTGTCTCGTTCGTTATCCTATCCAGACTGGTAATTTTAGCTGTATCCATGTTCAACACCAACAGTTTTGCCAAAACTACTGCATAACCATATAAGAAGACATGATCAACTATTCAAGGGATGTCCTATAAACAAAGGCCCTTGCACAGCTATACCAAATAGTTTACGTGAAACACACATAGTCGGGTTACTTTTAAATAAAACTCAGTTATATGAGCACATATATATTAATAGAAGCCAAGAGATATCCATGAATATTTCTTAATCTTAAAACTTTAATGTCAGCCAACCAGAGACATCAATAAACAAACACCGAGAGATTGAGAATTCTGACATAATCTTAGAGTATAGAACTTTAATAATCCAAGTTAAAACACCTTTATAGAGTTGTGCCACTCATAATACATGGTATTCGTCCCATCTCTGTTGCCATTTCACATGATGCGTATGTCAACAACCCATATTTCCAAAGTTGCCATCAAAATCTGCAAGAGTTTAACGCTTTTTTTTCAGATTACTGGAAAGAAAATTAGCATTTGATATCTAACTGAATTGGCCTGTCATATAAGATAGAAAATATACTCACCAAACCTTCCTCATCAAAAGAAACAATCTCTGGTCCAGCTCAAAATTGCCAGCATTTGAAGGATCTCCTTTTAACAACATGAGCAATCCTTCAAATGATGCATTAATCTCGCTGGATAGAACAAACCCAACAAAGCCTTAGATGTTGTAGGATAAAGTCAAATGAGTACAGTGGAAAACTCTATATATACAACCAAATATCGGGAGAGCAAATAATGAATGAATGCCTGTAATGCAACTTGGTGGCATAAACTGCTCAATGCAAAACTCTACATATAGCCAACTCAATAAAAAAATTCAAGAAGCAGCCTCAGTGGGTGTTATAAGTGCATTAATTACAGATAAGATACGCTATATTTTTTCTCGTGTGCATCATGTTACTTACATGATTACCCGTTCTTACAACAAATAAATAACAAATACGAGAAAAATGTTACTCCCATGATTACTAGTTCTTACAACAAAATAAATAACAAATACAAGAAACATCTACTAATGGTCATATGGATGTCATCAAGGTTAGGCACATACACTTTTACATTGGCTCCAGAACCTTCTTCAGACAGCTTGTAGAGTTTACCATACATCACATATTCATATTTATCAGCAAGTGATTTTTGTCCACCCTACAACACTCAAATATAAATGCATTGTTAATCCATTATTAATTAAGTCGTAACTCCTGTGTAAATTAAATCATCCACTCAGTTCAACTTTTCATCTTACCAATTGAAGCAGATACAAACACCAATATTGGAGTTTCAAACATAAAGAACTCAACAGCCGTCAAACTAACCCTTAGAATTTTAAACTCTTTAAGTAGTGTGCACTCTGGTTTTGCTTTATCGGCTCAAGTCACACATTTGGCATTTTTCATATATACAAATTCTTCTAATAACCATGCTGATCAAAAGGTTGCCATTTTTCACATATACAAATTCTTCTAATAACCTTGCTGATCAAGAGGTGACGTGATATTCAATGTCAAATGGATGAAATGTGTCACTCTTTAACCGAATAAAAAATTATAAAACTAATTTAAACCTGTATAATTTCACCTTATATAACTATGATATGCAAACTATGGCATGCACATCAAGTATAACTATTTTCTATTTTTTATAACTATGGCATGAATATAGCCCTGTGGGTTAGTTTGAGTGGTTGGTCTTGGGGTCAAATTCTCAGGTTGCTCTCTCCACCATCATTTTACTAAATACTTTTAGCATACAACAATTCACCTTATAAATAATGGCATGTACAATTATCCTTTGCACATGCATGTCATACAAACTTCTAACGAAATCATTGTAATTTTTTCTTTTAAGAATTATTGAAAAATAAAAACTTCTTATCATTCTGATCTTGATGATAGACCATGTTAGTTTGGGTTGAAACGTCAATGAAATCAATATGGATGGAATGTATCCAAAAAATTCTATACCCACTAAAATTGATCACATATTGCTTAGAGAAAAATTTAAAGCTTTCCAAAAGTGTTATGCGTCAACAAACCCTTGTTTAATAGGACCACCCATTCATAATCTTTTTTAGCTCAAAAAACATTTTCAAATCATATTGCTTCCTAATGTAGTGAATATGTACAAGAATCTACATGCTTTTATCCAACTAGCAAATTTTATTATTTACATTCTTGATTTTTGTTGACAGCAATTGTTCACCATTTTGGTGCTCATAGGGCTTGCATCTATCAAACATTGTTTTCTACATTTTCCCATGTGCCTTTGAACCTACATATGTCACAAAGTTGCACTCATAGGGATACCTCGAGAAACACTTTGAAGCATTGTGAATAAAGAGTTTTGTTAGTGAGATTTAAGATCTATCATGAGTGTTGTGTGTTTATGCAAAGCAAACAACCACCCCCTCTCTTCACATCAAGCCATTGAAATCCAATCTAGAAACGATGTCACTAAGATATCAAACCCACATTGGAATCATAACTATATGCAAAGCATAAATTTGTTGATGTAGGTGGTGATGTTGTTGAAATTTATTCGTATAAAGGCACCATTATTCATATCTTGCACTTCTTACCTTGATCTTAATTCTCTTTTGATCTCGATATTACACCACAAAGTTCCTCAACATCATGCAATTTGCATTCACTATGTATCTCGATCTCTACTTTTTCACACCTTCGATTTGTTTTTCCACATTCAAGTATGTGTTCTCCTAGGAAGACTATTTCTCCACTCAAAAATCTTTGCAAATATAGATCTTTAATGTTTTAAATAATACTATAATATTTCATCCTTGGGCCTCACCACAACCTTTTTTTATGTCATTTTGTGTTTGGCAGCCTTGTGTAGTGACTTTCATCACATTCATATACAGTGAATTCTCTCATTCTTGACACAAGAGCTTCAATCTGCTAATTTCATATAAGACATGTTACAATGCCAAATTTAGGGTTCAAGCAGCACATAAACAATAGATGCACAAGTATCACACCACCAAAGTATCACAACATCCACACAATTAGGCTTTTAGTCAAGGTACCTTTAAATAGGTAAATATTGGCATTATACAATTGTTATAAAACCATGATCTACACAATACCAGGGGCACAAAACAATGCCTAGCCCATAACCGCATTAAACAATGTGAGAAGTGGATCAAGCAAATGCAATTGCTAATGAACCATCACCAACATTTTAAAAAGTTAAAATATTTAACCTTCAAATTAATATTGATTCCGCTTGAGAATAAAAATTCTTCCTAACATTCATACATACATTCTAGTGTTTAATGAAGTTTTTTAACTTGTATGACTACCACATATTTTAAATAAAAATATAACCTAAGCCAAAATACTCAACCATACAATCAATTTTGTGTTTACAAGTACCAACATTTTGTTCTAAATTTTGGTATCCAACCACGTGTATTTATGGTATCAAATATGCGAATAAAACACAAATTTGTGTGCCTGTTAGTATAAACAAAGTCAAAGAAAAAATGTTTGGCTCTAGCACAAAAAAAATAAAATTAAGTTGCTTGTTTAAGAGACAAGGGCAAAGGAAAAAATTTACCATTGAAAATAAGGTTTTGTAAAAAGGTGAATTTGCTTAGTACCTGATCAATCCATTGCATCATCTTTAGATGTAATCCCATTTGCTACATGTTTTCAAAAACAAATATATCCTATTAGCTACATGTTTTCAAAGACCAATATATCTAGAATCATTTTGTTCATAAAAAAATAATTCTAACAAACTCATCTCAATTTGTTTTCCTAATTAAACTTGGGCCAATTTCTTAAATTACTAAATAAAAGCTAAATTTGAAGTGTATATTGTGTAGTCTATTTTATTTTGTAGCTTGTGGTGAATGGAATGATTATTATGTTATAATAATGTACTTGAATTTTTTTAAGTTGGACGAAAGTTGAGTCACAAAACCACTTTTAAAACATAATTAAGTAATCCTTCTAAAATGGTGAATGGAATGATTATTATGTTATAATAATGTACATAATTACTTTTGAGTTGGTGGAAAGTTAAGTGACAAGACAACTTTTATGATTAAGTAGTCCTAAAATGTCCTAATTAGTTTGATAAAAAAACAATCTTAAATTAGAAAATTTAGGTGTATAAGATTCCTTTAGACCATCCTAATTAGTCAGCTAAAAAATGCAATCCAAAATTATGATATCTGTGTATAAGAATGCCCATTCTTTGAAATGAATTCATCATTATATTGTGAATCATACGTCAATCATAGTCATTAGATTGTGAATAATTATGAACCATATCACATTTCTTTGAAATGAATTGATCATTATATTGTGAATAATTATGAACCATATCATATTTCTTTGAAATGAATTGATCATTATATTGTGAATCATACGTCAATCATTGTCATTATATTGTGAATAATTGTGAACCATATCACATTTACGTATTTCTAAATAGATTGAATTATATAAGAACTCCAATAACAATTGTTTTCTTTCGGAATGCTCTCAGGATTGTTCGTTAAGTCATTTTTTAAACTAAGTCGTGTAAACACGATATTCTAAATATATTTGTCTCGTTTGTTATCCTATCCAGACTGGTAATTTAGCTGTATCCATGTTCAACACCAACAGTTTTGCCAAAACTACTGCACAACCATACAAGAAGACATGGTCAACTATTCAAGGGATGTCCTATAAACAAAGGCCCTTGCAAAGCTATACCAAATAGTTTACGTGAAACACACATAGTCGGGTTACTTTTAAATAAAACTCAGTTATATGAGCACATATATATTAATAGAAACCAAGAGATATCCATGAATATTTCTTAATCTTAAAACTTTAATGTCAGCCAACCAGAGACATCAATAAACAAACACCGAGAGATTGAGAATTCTGCCATAATCTTAGAGTATAGAACTTTAATAATCCAAGTTAAAACACCTTTACAGAGTTGTGCCACTCATAATCCATGGTATTCGTCCCATCTCTGTTACCATTTCACATGGATGCGTATATCAACAACCCATATTTCCAAAGTTGCCATCAAAATCTGCAAGAGTTTAACGCTTTCTTCAGATTACTGGAAAGAAAATTAGCAGAAACGTAACTGAATTGGCCCGTCATATAAGATAGAAAATCTACTCACCAAACCTTCCTCATCAAAAGAAACAATCTCTGGTCCAGCTCAAAATTGCCAGCATTTGAAGGATCTCCTTTTAACAACATGAGAAGTCCTCCAAATGATGCATTAATCTCGCTGAATAGAACAAACCCAACAAAGCCTCAGATGTTGTAGGATAAAGTCAAATGAGTACAGTGGAAAACTCTATATATACAACCAAATATCGGGAGAGCAAATAATGAATGAATGCCTGTAATGCAACTTGGTGGCATAAACTGCTCAATGCAAAACTCTACATATAGCCAGCTCAATAAAAGAATTCAAGAAGCAGCCTCACTGGGTGTTATAAGTGCATTAATTACAGATAAGATACGCTATATTTTTTCTCATGTGCATCATGTTACTTACATGATTACCCATTCTTGCAACAAATAAATAACAAACACGAGAAAAATGTTACGCCCATGATTACCAGTTCTTACAACAAAATAAACAACAAATACGAGAAACATCTACTAATGGTCATATGGATGTCATCAAGGTTAGGCACATACACTTTTACATTGGCTCCAGAACCTTCTTCAGACAGCTTGTAGAGTTTACCATACATCACATATTCATATTTATCAGCAAGTGATTTTCGTCCACCCTGCAACACTCAAATATAAATGCATTGTTAATCCATTATTAATTAATTAATGCAACTTTTGCCTAGTTGTAAAATTTATGTGTTATTATTTACAATAGGATTTCAAATTCAAATAGTCATTTAAAATGCTTGAATTAAAGCCAAAACAAATACATTCACATTGGTGAAGGAAAATACTAAATCATTATTTTTCTTCCTAAGTTCCAAGGTATTAAAAAAGGTTACCAACACATCAAAAGCTAGGTCACGCACAAGTTTAAATATACATAAAAAGCGAAATAAAAAGGTTATTAGAGAGCATCAAAAGTTGGGTGCTTTAAGGGATCAAGGGAAAGAGAACTATTTTCAACCAGAATTATGAAGACCTTAAATCAAGTTAAAAATACAAGTGAAGTATTAAAATATATCAAGGTTCAGTCGTTGGAGAAGTCACTAAAGTACATCATTTTCATGGGAACATAGTATAAGTGCATCAACTAACTATCGAATACAAGTTATCGGAAGAAGTTATCCTGGGATTTTTTTAAAAATCTGTAAACGATGAATTCCACAAAAGAGCCAGCATTTTGGAATAAATGTCCTTGGTGAAAAAGGGAAGTTTAAGTATCTTTCAACCTTTAAAAATAAAATTCTCATTTACCACAAATGTAAAAAATTATACATTGCAAAGGAATATGTACTCAATGTGCATACATATGAATTTACTTTGCAAATTAAGAAACTAGAGGATGAGCAAGCAAAACAACAACAAAATGAGAAAATATTAGAACAACAAAGCCAAAATCACAAAAATAAATTTGACAAGGTTGTTGTTAATAAACACAGAAATTTCTCACTTAAAATATCATAGTCAAAAACTTTTGGCACAGATCAAAAAGACAAGATAAGAAGCAATGCAAGTAGAGCAAGAAAATCAAGATCTTAAGAAGAAATTATCAAAGAAAGACAATGAAAGTTCCTGCCTAAGGAACCTTAATCAAAGGTTGCTTGAAGAAATTAATAGATTAAAGCATGAAAAAACAACGAATCTAGAGTAAAAAATAAAGTTGACAAGTTAGAAGATAATGAAGAAATTTTACACTTACGAAGACATAATCAAAATCTACTTGCACAAAATAGAAAGTTGAAGCATGATAAGAAGTCATTACAAGAGAAGCTAGATCACCATGTCTACAAGGGATTATCAGTCAACAAGGAAACAATGACTAATGTAGTTAAAATAAATGAATTATTAGATGTGAAAAAGAAGACACTAGAGAGAGGAACCATTATAGATCCGATTGATGTCTGAAATCAACAGGATTCTTGTATTAAAGACTTATCAAGATATAGACCTGTAGAAGTAGCAAAAGATGAAGGTTCCAATAACAAGAGACAAGGGAGTAGGACGTCGTATCAACATCCTAATCACAGAAGCCTCTACATCAACAAGTTGATACATCAATATCGCTCTAAACAACAAAAAATGGTTTGTATTATGAAGAATCTGAATACGAAATCAGTTCGACTGTGTCAAGGTAAAAGTTATCTTGATAATCAAAGTACATTAGGTTCTGTACAAGGAAACCAGTAGTACCCAATGCCACATAAGATTAAATTGGGGTGGCCAAATCCATTTATAGTAAAACATTTTTATCTTATGCTTTAAAATTCATATCATTTGGTATTGTCAATTATTGTAGCTACGAAAAACAGAAGAGCATGAGAAGACATTACAAACCAGAAAAAGAGCTAAGTCTTTCAATAATTATGCTTCGAGGATAAAGCATTTTTAAGGGGAAGGCAATGTAACATGCATAAAGTATTATAATAATAGTAAATAACAATCAATAATAATAATAAATATTTTGCTAAGGGTCGCAACCCTTCATGAACAGTCACCAAAGGTGCCTTTACGAGTTATATATATATATATATATATATAGCACTCGCATTGCATTGTGTATATCATCTCATATTTTATACATTTATAATTTTATTATATTTGTCCTTTATGGATTATAATTCGTTGTTGTACTTAAATTGGATATTCAACTATTGAATTACTGTTCGTATTTGAGAAACAAATATGGTTCATTTCAACCCGGATGCAAGTGACAGCGAGACCCACCGACAGTGCATGGCGCCTCGGGCCGAAAACCGAATGTGTGGCACTGCACATGCAGAGTCTTTATTACTCCCCCGCTCCCCCCCAGCCTCCCTGCACAGGTGGGTGAGACCATCTAGTCCCAGGCTGGACAGAGCTCGAGCCTGTCCCATTGAATTTACTCTGGTTCTTATGGCGGTTAGCACGCAGCGTGTGAAGTTTTAGCAGGTACAGAGAGTTGAAGTTAAACGGCGAGCCATGGTTGAATGTTGCATTATCAGTCGGTGCGTTGCAATGGATGTTTTTTAGTGGACTGGTGTTTTCTTGTGGGCTAAGGTTTTCCTGTGGTTTGGTGTTTTCTTATGGTTTGCATTATCTGCATGCGCCCTTAACGACCGATTGGTTGTGCATCTTCTCCTGCCTCTATTGGTTATACAGCTCCACCACCTCCATTACCATCATCCGGGAACTCAGTTTTCCAAGATGTCCAGGCAAAGGGGGATCCCCAGAAGAGGCAGCAGTAGCCAAGGCAAATCGCAACGTGGGCTTAGTGTCATGGCAGAGGAAGGTTAAGAGGCTAGCATCTCAATGCCTGTTCGAGTTTTAATTGATGACTAGGAAGGGTGTTTGGTAAATGAGCGCTTAGCCATTGGGAGAGGTGGAGGCAAGATCAACCGGTGGAGGCAAGATCAACCATTATTGGTTGGTAAAAAATATGATGGGAGTCCTCATGGAGGATATGCTGGGGAGTTGGAGTTCGGCTTGCGACATTGTCCTCTTGGTCAAGGCCAAAATGACCGAGATGGACAACCAACTCAGTTGCCTGGATGCCACCTTTACTTGGAGGTGTTTGGCCAGCGGTTCAAGACAAGTTGAGGCCATGGAGGTCTGATGAGGTAGCGCAACAGGAGGAAGGTCGATGAGCATTGGTTTGGCTCCGGTTCGGACTACGGCTACTAGCTCGCCCTTTCCCTTCCCATCCACCATCGAACCGTTATTCAATGGGTGCGGGGTCGAGCAACCAGACGCCTCCTCCACGGTCCACCTACGAAGGTTCCCACCACCAACATTGTCAACAACTCCGAGGAGGGTGGATGGGCCTGCCCCATATTGGAAGAAAAACCTCCCTCCTAAATCATGTTCATGTCCTCGGTGGCTTCTTGGTCTCCTCTCGGTTTAGACTGTGTTTTCATGTCTTTTTGTTATATGTGGATATTTTAGTTGCAGTTATATTTTTTGTTGGATGGCAAAACAAATAGTTTAAATGTATGTAGACTCTGGTGTTTCTGGCTTCCTAAGCCTTCGGACTCTATTTGTAACAACCTCTCCAAATGGCTCTGTATTTTTTATTGGCTCGGGTGGTGGTTTCACCACCTGCAACCTCCTCTGGTTTATGTCACACCTGTAACTTTTGTTTTTATCAGCTTAATAGAATGTGCAGCCTTACAAAAAAGAAATATGGTTCATTTCAATATCATTCAATTATGACCATTTTGTATGATATCATTCAATTAAATAGTCAAAACCCTAATCTGATTCACTTTTCATTATTAGTCGAGTAGATAGAATCAACATCGTTAAATGGTTGAAACTCTAATTTGATTCAGTAACATTGAGTGAGATCTATGATCTCTTGATCTGTTTTAGATGGAAATATACGTTATGATATAACATCCCTCTAATTTGAAATCTATGCATAGGGAGCTGCAATATAATCTATAGTATTGTTAGTTAATCTGATTTAATTACCACATTTAGTTGAGTAGAAAGAATCACCATAGTTAACCAAGTCGAATGACATCTATGATATATTTATCAAGTCATTGTTGGAGCCAAAAATACCATGGTTGATCCATCCATTATGGCCATTTTGTATGATATCATTCAATTAAATAGTCAAAACCCTAATTTGATTCAATTACCATAGTCAAATCACCATAGTTAAATACTTGAAACCCTAAGATGCATTGCTTGCAGTGAGGAACATCTATGATCTATTGATCTATGTCTTTAGATGGAGATTTATATTATGATCTAACATCTCTCTAATTTGAAATTTGTGCATTGAGAAAGACAATATGATCTAATAGTATTGTTAAGATGCATTGATTTCAATGATATTACATTTTGTATGATATTATTCACTTAAATATACATATAATTCATCATTAAATTTCATAGAAGAAAATGTTAAAATGATGTAGACGAGATAAATTTCCATTGAAACTTGCTTGGGGTTTGACAATCCATAAGTCACGAGGATTAACATTGGAGAAAGAAACTATAAATATTGGAAATAATGAGAGACATGGTCTCACATTTACAACAATATCTTGAATTAAAGGCGAATGGTGTTCGAACTCAACCTCCTTTAGCATACGATTGATATGAGAAGATGGCAAAGGGGGCAAGAGTTGCTTTAATAAAAGCACAAGAAGACATTGAGATTGATCACTCTGCAATATATATGTGATTCATCATTAAATTTAATTACATTCTTTCACATTTATTATCACTGAACATTATTATTTCTTTATTACAATTCACTATTTTGATCGTGTAAATTGTTTTCCAATTTTTTTTTTATGAGATGATTTCAATGTGGTAATTTTGGTTTTAAGCAACATTGTTTTGATGTAGACATTGTAATTGGAACCAACATAGATCCAACTTAACACTGCCTCTATTAAGTGTCGAGAGAGATCAAATATCTTGATGTGCAAACCTCTCCTCAAGTTTAGGATTCTAAAAGGGATTTGCACCTCGAAGGATTTGATCTCTCTTGATGCTTGATAGAGACAAAGTTAGGATGGATCTATACCAGTATCAGTTAAAAACAAGAACTTACATAGTTCAACTTGGCATACTAAGTCTTTATTAGGTAAGACAAAAAAACCTATGAAAATAGGACCTATAAGAACAGAGCAATAGACCATCTTTAATCCAATTAATTTCATTCGCATTCATCATGCAGATGGTACTTACTATATTCAGTGTAGTAGCATAGTTGGGAAAACACAAGGATAGGTTTACCACTATTTTGAGCGCTAGGGTTTTTGCAGTTACAATAGTCATCCTTCTCATGGTGTCTCCACGAGGAAGGAGCGACCCTTCTAGCTCGTCCTTCAGTTAAGATGCAACAAAATTCCAAGCCATTGTTGCAGCCACATATAAAAAAGTGATACTAGGGTCCTAGAGTGATGTACCTTTAACAAGTGATCCCTTAATTTAAATCCAAAGAATCTAACAACTACAACCCTGATCTAAGTTCCATATCTCCTGCTTATATTCTAGGATGGCCAAACATTGTTCGCAATAAAAAAATCCCTTACACATTAAATTGATAGGGTGAATGTGCAAAAATTTGTGTGAAGGGGCTCCCTAAAGTAGTCCAGCTCGAGTTGGAAGGGTGGATCCACATCCAAGCATTGGACTATGAGTAGTTGTCCTTCAAGTACATGTTGGAATTATGGGTGTAATCTTCACAAGTAGCTATAGCACACTCATACGTACTATTAAGGTAATTGTAAAAATGCCTAAGGTCATCCTTCGATCATTTATTGTAATATTGTGGAGTGGTTAAGGCGAGCCTAATCAAAGTTGTACACATAGGCTCATTAACCCCTCGTGGGGATAGCATTCTACTTGACTTGTGTTTAGAGCTTTAATGACTTGAGATTTGTCTACATGAGCATTGTTTATGTAAAGAAGAACCCTTAAGGTAAAATAACACCATCAATTACTCCTTGAGAAAGGAATCACTCTACAAGCCATGCTTACTACAATACTACAATACAATTCATCCAACAAATCTCATACAATGATACTCATGTATATTTATATTTTCTCATGAGTATACCTAGGGGATCCATGTCAATTACCCTTTTTTATTATATTATTTCCTCTAACAACCTAGTGGGCCTATCTATTACCCACCAACTACCAAGTGGGCCTATTTATTACCCACCAACTACCAAGTGGGCCTATGGCCACATTACTTACATTATATCCTTGGGTACCTCCCTAGGTACATAACATTCCAACCCCCTTCGCATGGTTTGTCCTTAAAACATGGGAGGAAACCATTAATATGATCTACTAAGCAATGTAGCCAATTGGTACCAAGAACAAGCATCCATCCATTTTAGTGAACTATGGTCATGTGGTCCAACTATATCCTTTCCGCCTCGATCTTGATTTTGGTCGCTCCTTTGGTTTTCTATTGTTGGTGTGTTATTCTGATATCTCCATGAATTGTTTTTAGTGTTGATTTTTTTGAGCAGCATCGAGAGCCATTCTCTTAGGAGGATGGAGACATCTAGTCCAGGACCAGGATGTGGAACCGGTCCAGTACTGGGAGACTCAACCTTGAGTTGAGTGGCCATTCTGTTGAATGGGGATATCTGGTCTGGGACCAAGATATGGAACCAGTCCAGCACTGGGGGACTCAACCTTGAGTTGAGTGACAATTCTGTTGAATGGTGACATCTAGTCTGAGACTAGGATGTGGAACCAGCCTAACACTGGGGGACTCAACCTAAACCTGAGTGGCCATTCTTTGAATGGAGGCACATGATTAGTTACCAGGAATTTAATCTAGTCCGGGACTAGGGCCTCAACCCGGGGTTGAGGGCCATTTTCCGGAAGAATGGACGTGCTTGGTTTGTTACCAAGTATTTGACCTTGTGTCAAATTATGCAGCCTATGGCTGAGGCACCTGGTATGTTACCAGGATAACACTATAAGCCCTAGACCGGGTCTGGGCATGTCTGACACTCTGACCCTCGATCAGTGGGCTTTGTGATCTTCTCCAAGGCTTAGTTACCCTTGCTTAAGAGTCCCATAGTTAC
>LPNX010531463.1:21863-60232 GCA_001517045.1 Pseudotsuga menziesii | reverse complement strand
CCCCCCCCCCCACTTGCCTCTTAGTAATAAGATAAATCCAACAAGAACGAACTTGAAAAGAAAGAGAAACTAATCATATCCATTAAGAGACAAAGATTTGCACAAGAGAAATTTTATTATGACTGCTAGAAAGAGCCAAGAGTCCCTTACAAATGAGGGGCTCACTCCCTTAAATAGCTAGAGAGGAGCAAAATCCCTAACCAATCTTTATGTGGATGGTTGAGACTGAAATATACAATCATAACATCAATGGATGAGATTAATCTCAGGTTAATCTTTTTACAACGACTGGAAATGACCGTGACTATGGAGGGGGGTGAACTACCTCTTACAACAAATTTTTACAACATGAAGAATCATTATTTTGGCAAGTTTGTTGCCAAGGGAACATGGGGGGATCATTAGGAGGTCCCCTCTTACATATTTTCCAGTTGTAACTAGATTTACATGCTTTTACTTCGCCTAACTTTGATCAATTTCGCCCCTAGGGAGAAAGGCGCCCCACCATGAAGATAAACAATGCATGCCAAGTGATAACATGTTGTAATGCTAGGAGAAGTGTCCTAAATGTGTCTAGGGGACCATCATAACATAACCAACGTCATATTTTACCATTCACTTATCCCAAATCATAAATCACAAACCTTGCTCATCTTTCAATTTTTAATTTTCCTGCTGGAAATAATAATAAATCACGAATTTGCTCAAATCTAGATCTTCCCTTGCCAAGAATGACAATCTGATTACGTGAATGGATTTGTAGACTTCCAAAACCATAAGATCCACTACTCATATTCCCATAGCCAATCCGATGTGCTCTCTGTGAAGGAATTTCCAAATATTTTAATAAAACAGGCTTAATTATTTTTGGTAAACCTTATAAAAATAGTTAATTAAGGCAATTAATCCATAATTAATACTTGAAGGGGTCCAACTGGATTCCAATGGAAAAGACATGATAACTGATGCATCATAGTGGGATCTCGCTGCTGACTTGACCTGTTGACCAAGTCAAACCTAGGTTTGATCAAGTCAAAAAGTCAAACTTTGGTCAAAATTTGACCATAGCTAAGTTATGTTGATACAGCAGTCATCAACTCAAAACAACAAGAGTAAGAAAATTACCCAATGCAATATAGGACAAGAGCAACCAATTTTACATACATACTCTAATTAATTACATATGCAACGCACAGATAAATCCTCACCCTCCTGGGTGAAAGTGGAGCAAGTGATAATCATAGGCTTTGGTCAAAGCGAGAGTTGACTTCCGGATAAACTAAATTTACCTTTGGAGAGAAAGGGATTTCAAGGGCCTCTTTGACATTTGTTGTAGTGACGAACACTAGGGAAGCACGATGTCTCACAAATGGATGAAGTGCTTAGAAGTCACCCTTTAGATTCTAGCAAGCCCCCCTTTATTTCACAATTTTATAACTTTGCATTTCACATTTTGACTTTCATTTTTCATATTTCTTTTGTATGTGTATCTAGTCAAGTATGCGTATCCAACCAAGTATGTGTATCCAACCGAATTGTGTACCTAGTTGGATGTCTATGACTAGATGAAGTCTCGTAATGACGTAAAGCGTGCTCCTGGCTCACTAATGTGTTACTACTGTGATGCCCCTGGATATATGATTTTGACTGATGCATGATTGAGATGATGGCTTGCTCATGGTGAACTTCTAGTGATGTATAGATTTGAGAGTTGTTAGAAGTCAATGGTCAGAGTATACAGTTGTAGCATCAATGATTATGATCGCGTGAGAAGAATACCTTCCTTGTTAAGAGGGAAAGTTGAAGAAAGCAACTTCAGAGGATATTCTTATTGTATTATTGTTGTACTTCCTTTGGAAGATAATCATATTGAATTTGATCATGTGAAGACTCCTAAAGAATGTATGTAAACCCCTCTTGTAAAGTTGGCTAAGAAGAATCCGAAAGAAATATAAACATTATTTAATGTTTCCCTTGAGAAGTCTGCCTAGGCAATTACAGAAGTTGGTCCCATAAGGAAAAAGGTCACCCTAAAGACAAGTATAGATAGGGGAGGCTTATTTCTCATTTGGACACACTCACTTAGATAAGATAAGATAAGATAAGATAATTTTATTTATGTACAACTAATCACCACAAAGTAGGTCAACGGGACTGTTGGTTACAATGATGTCCGTACAGTGCGGAAGGACCAAACGGACTCCTTTTTAAAAAGAAATACAATGAAGAAGTGTTGAGGCCTGGAAATTCGCAGGAAACAACAGATAGGGATTCTCCCCGGTCAACGTTCCCAACTAGCCCGTTGACTGTTTGGTATAGGGAATCCGTCCGGTTTGCGGTCCGGCTACCGTAGGTCAAGTAACAGAAACAAAAGGTTTTACCGGTTACGGCCCGGTCCACCGAGTTTTTGTATTTTGACTTAATGTATGAGATGCATATGCCTAATTAACCATGCAGGGTGATGAGGATGCAGGGAGCAGTCACAATGTGATGCGCAGGTTCTTCCCTCTCGTCTTAAGGCTCGCAAGCATCTGTATCACATATGCAGCAATGAAATGAACTAACTATCTATCTACCTACCTATCCCCGGGGAGCCAGATTGTAAATTATTTGTGAGTAATGTGTATTGTACATGCAACATAAAGAGAAACTACAGTTAGCTGATATTTCTTTCCACAATGCATGAACGATTAAAGATATTCCAACAACCAGATAGCCAATTGTTTTATGAACCGCATACATTACTCATGGTGGTCATTCCACAAAATAAACCAGAAATCATTTAAACAAGAACATAGGTTCAAAGAGTTAGAACGATCTCACGGTTAATGGACAAAAAGCTGGAAAACAAAATAGTTCGTCTTTCAGCCATCCACAGCATAACATTTGGACATTCCACCAATCTTTCTCCAACAGGCAAACCATATTTCTTTATTGCAAAGAGAAATAGTTCTTCTAACAATATCGCTTTTTAGTCTCACTGGGAAAAAGCCCCTTTTCCCTCTTAGTCTATTACATTTATACAAAAAGGGTGTGACTGTTGGGCTGCCCAAAGTGACCTTTGGGCTTCCCAACCCCTCGCTTCCCAACGTGCTACTTTTCTTAAATGTTTTACAAAAATACTTACAAATTACAATAATGACCGATCCTTCATGAGGAGGGTCCCACTTGGGCATCTAGAAACTTCTTCCATGCCGCAGCATCAGAGGCAATGCCCTCAAATGCGCAGGGTTCCAAAAACTGAATGTTGATTTCAAATTTTTCAACCTAGTTCTTTATAGCCTCCACTCTGGCTGCGCTTAACCGAAGCTGGTCTTCCAAAAGCTGCACACTAACGGCCGAATGGCCTACTTCGTTTCTCAGAATCTGGTCATCAATGGCCTTAATGTGTTGCATTCTTGCTTCTTCATCCTGATGTCTTTTCTGCAACATCTCCACAAATGAATTGTGGTCTGGAAAATCATCTAGCCTTTGCTCGGCTTCTACCTGGCACCAGTTGTATGTAATGAGGACTCTCCTAAAAAATTCCGTACAGGCTCCCTTTGTTTTCTTGACTGCCTTCTTGAAATCCTCTGCAGTGTTAATAGCAAATTCTATTAAGTCGTAATCCCGCTTGAGGGCTTGCTTATCTTTTGATGGCAGCTCTGCTGGAGTTTCTTCATTGCTTTCCAACCTCGCCATTCTTGCAGTCAAGACCTCTAGGACGTCCTGAGATATGTCCACAAAGTAAGATGCAGTTTCCAAGATCTCTTCCAATCGGCCATCGATCTGCAGCACTCTACATCTCTCCTCTTCAACAGCAGTCTGTAGCTGCAGCATCTTGGCTTTTTGAGCCAAGACATGCTCTTTGAATGGCTGGAGGTTAACCTGCTGCTCCCTTGCTTGCTCCAGAGCAGCTGTCAGAGAAGAAATCTGCTCTTGATGTTTCTCTTTCTGCTCTTCGGAGTGCATCTCACTGGCCTGTAAGATAATCTTTTGCTGCTCTTTTAGCTCTTCCACCTTCTCCTGCAGCCGTTCCTTTTCTATCTTCAGTTCTTGATATTCTTTCTGTATTTTCTCCAGGGATTCTTGTGTTGTTTCTCTGACCTGTCTTTCTACTTGGAGGGCCTGCAATTCAGCCTTAGAAGCCTTTATCTCCTTCTGCAAGTCTTCATACTTCCGTTTCAACCTATTGCCTTCCTCTCTCTCTTTCCTCAATGTATTTTTCAACTGAGCAGAGGACTTCTTGGACTGCTCCAAGTTAGTTATTACCTTGTCCATGTTATCTTCTGAAGCGTGGAGTAGTGCAGTCCCGGCTCTCAGGGTGAGTCTTGGATCTTGGTCTGTTCCTAACATAACAGCCGTATCCGTGATCATTTTACCAGGCATATCTCCTGTTTCAACCCTCTTTTCTGTTCTCTTTATTATCCTCTTTGTAGCCCTGTCATAAAACACAGTGTTAAAATCTGGGATTTCTTCTCCCTTTTTCTGCATAAAGGGGACCAGCTTCAGTGTGGGGACCATGGGTGTGCTGGCAGTAGGCACTTGTGGGTCCTGAACCTCGGGGTTCTCCACGTCCTGGGTCTGCCCTGTAGCTGTTTCAGAAGCTGACTGCTCTGTTTGTGTCAACTTTAGCCTTTCAGCTTCTTGCTTTTTAAGCTCCTCATCCAGCTTCCTTTTCTTTTCTTCTTCTTCTTTTTTAGCTGCTTCTTCTGCTTTCTCAGCTGCTTCCTGAACACCTCTTTTTTTCGCTTCTTCTTTTGTATGCAGCCATCCTGCAGCTTCTTGTGCCAACCTCTGAGCTTCTTCATTTCTTCTTTTGGCTCCTTCCTCAACCTTAGCCTGTTCATCCCCCTTCCCACCTTTGGTGGTGATCTTCTTCTTGAATCTTCTCCTCAGTGCTGTCATGTTCAGGGCACTTCGGAAGACAGATTCTTCCCTATCAAAATGGTGGGTATACTCAAAATGCACATTGTGCTCTTTACAGTGTTAAGCCACTTTGCCTTGAGTATCATTCCTACAGAAGGGCATTTCGCCAAAATGAAATCTTTCCAGTTCTTCTACAAATTCATCGGCCTTCTTCACTTTGGTGAACTTGTAGCTTCCTAGCTTGAAGGGCAAAGGGGGATAGGCTGTCTTCTTGTGCTCAAACAGAAAGCTGCCTATTCCATCCAGGAACACTTGTCTGACTGCCTCCTTGTGAATAATGTAATCAATTGCGTATTTAGGCAGCAAGGAAGGTGCTCTCGAACCTCCAAACATCCTGAAGTACAGGCCATTTTCAATCAAATAGTAGTCTGCATACTCCATTATTACTTGCAAGGCCTCCTTCGACATACAATCACACTCCTTCAGAAAAATGAGTGTGTATAGAGGCATAAGGACGCGTTCACAGACTTCTCTGTAATGGCTGTGATATTTATGTGCCCACAATGGTTTATAAGCAGCATAAACAGGCATTCTTTCCCTGTCCCAGATGCACCTGAGACCAAGGAAAGGCTGGTTGCATAATATACAGTCCATCAGTATGGAACTCATATAGAATTCTGATCTCTTCTGGTGTATTCCTCCCAAAGCTGAAGCCAAGCAAGCGGAAAGACTATTGGATACGATGTTGGCCCAGTTGAAAATTGTCCCCTGGGTTGCAACATGAAAAATGATTGGGATCCATTCTAACTTGAAGAATCTACCATGTGCCCTTTCAAAAATCTGGTTCAACATTAAAGCTATGAACCTGTAGGGAGCCCTTAAGCTAGCTGTATCGTAATCACCTGCTGGTCTGTATCTGTAATGTTTTCCTTGCAACATCATCCTTTTAAATGTCTCCACCAGATCCATTCTAATGTTGTTTAGCCAGTCATCAGATAAAAAGACTTGGGCTTCTGGCAGGTGATAAGCCAGAGCTACATATCCAGGGCTATATGCAGCATAGCCCTGTTTGTCAACATCCTCCAGAATCAGTGTTGTGACATCTGCCCGGGGCAGAATCCAACCTATTACCTCAGAGCACGGGAACAACTCTGGTCTGGTGGCGATCTTCATCAGGGAAGATCTTTCTATGTTGGCATATATGGACTCTTCTTCTAAGCCCATATCAGGAACCTCTCTTTGGGTGATCAATCTGTATACTTCCCCCCACTGGTATTCAGGCTCGATACCAGAAATGCACTTAGTGTCTTCGTAAATGTATTCTGTCTTAGTGACAATTTCTACTTCTAGATCTTTTTCGACCACAGGAGCCTTCTTTTTTTGTCTCTTTGACATGGTGAGCTCTTCCTGCCACAAAATTGTAACATGAAGCCATTTTGGCTGAGTGACAAACTTGTTTACATCAATGGGCAGTGTATCATTTCTTCTATGTTTTAACATGACAGCAATCAGTCAATGAAGCAAATATATGCATGTATAGCCTGAAATGACCTAACTACAGAACTATTAAAACCCAATGTGCAGCGACTTAGTTTATGTTTAGCATCATGAAAATACAGTCATATACAGTAGAATATGCAATCTACCACTGCTGTAGGCTATTAAACACTTCTAACCATATAATCGAGCGGGGAAACATCTATACTACATGAGGAAAACTCCCACTCTCTACGGGCGCCATTGTTATTTCGCTGCGCAGGACAGACAAGGGACAAAAACCCCTGCAATCCTTTTCAACGTCACTTTCAAACGGACTACCCGTGCAATCTAATGGTCAACAGCCTAAATGCAATGGCACGTCCCTTCCCCCTCCGGCTCGGATTCAAAACAAAAACCAACGGTGCGCGGAATGGCACGGCAAAATGCTTGCTATTCGAAAGTGCAGGTAATATGAAATCCACACAAGAAGGGGAAAACTACCCACTGCCACAGAAAACCAACAAAAACTCTCTCCTACTAAAAACATCATCGCCCGGGGCAGTTTGGTGCAGACGGCGTAACGGCCGTCTGCACCAAACCCTTCCTACTACGCGCAAGGCTGCGAAAGGTCGCGGGCAAAAATACTCCGTGTGTTAAAAGCGCCCCCCCGACCACGAATAGTGAGACCCCCAAAACTCTTCAATATATAGGTGCAATCACGGGGGAAGAGAAACAATCACGACAAACCTAACCGCAGCAAACATCAATCCAATGCTTCGAACGGAACAGGGTAGGGAAACAACGAGCCTACCTGGCACTGATGTGTAACCGGCGTGTAAGGCGGGACGAAGACAATCGGGCTTCCACAGCTGCCACCTGGACGCGAGTACCGGCGATGGGGTCCGAACAAGCTTCGAGCGATCGACAGCACGATGGCAACAGAGCACGGTAGTTGAAAATACCAATAGAATAATCCAACATGCCCCCACTACCTCATATATATACATACGGTCAACTCTCGCGGCGGGGAAAAAGTTTAAAAAGTCGGACGTCGGAGACATTTGGATCGACAGCCAAAAGAGTATCTCTTTCCGCAACGGCGGAAGACCAAACCTTAGATCCATCCGCAACGGTGGAGATAACCGGGTAACAAATACCATGCATCGGACTTCTAACATTGGAACCGAAAGCAGAACCACAGCCGCAACAGCGGATATCAAAAGGGTATCGCGTCCCGCCATACAATGCTTAAATCGGAAGAGAAACTGCTAGGGATCGACAAGGTTAATCTTTCTTTTATCCGCAACGGCGGGAGAGTAAAGGGTGCGACCTCCTGCAACGTCGGAGCCAAAATGACTTACGAAACGGAGCAAAAAAGCTTTCCGCAGCCGCAACGACGGAAGCTTAGGACTTACGAACGTTAAAGGACTGATCGGAAGAGGAAGCAGTTTCCTTCCGCAACGGCGGAAGAAAGAAACGATAAAAGTTCCGATGCAAAACCAAGATTCAGCCGAGGTAAAAACGAATAAATCGGAAAGATAGTTGAAGTCCAAAAACCGAATGTCCATCCGCAACGGCGGAAGCTAACAGCAAACACCTTCCGCAACAGCGGAGAAAGAAAAAATAAACAGCTCCGATGTAAAACCCAAAAGTCGGCCGAGCGGGAAACGAAACAGTTAATCAATGATCGGGAGAGGAAGTGGTTTGCCGTCCGCAATAGCGGAGATAGAAATGACAAATTCCTCCGACGGAAACCAAAGATCGACCGATGAGAAAACCAACGGATCGGAAGGAAAATCAAAGACAAAACCAATTATCCATCCGCAACGGCGGAAAACCAAACCACAGAACCGTCCGCAACGGTGGAAAACCAAACCAAATACTTCCGATTCAGGCATGCTTCAAATGCATTCAAAGGCAGCGAGAAAGCTTGATCATACAGTGGATTACTTCAAGTGCTAAAAAGGAGAAACCAAACAAGTGGTAAATCAATTTAATCCTCTTGAGAAATCATTACTAGACCAACTCAACGAAAATCGAACTAATCCAAGCAAAAGGAGGGTCCTAAAATTTTTGGAATTTTGGAAAATTGTTGCAGCTGCAACAAGAAGGTAATAGTGAACAATGCGAGTTGGGATGAAGTATAAGAGAGCTTCGACCGCAGCCACAAATCCAGAACTCTGCAATGAGACGAAGATGCTCTAGCGGAGAAGATCCCAAAGCGAATCGAACCGAGGAAGGTCTAGTACTCTTAACATCCGAGGTTGAATGAAGGAAATTGATAGAAGTTCGATAAAGTTTGCTGGCCTGATGAGGATGTGGGTCGTCCACTGAGTTTCCATGATGTTGAGCTCTGGAGGACCTAGTCCGTCTCTCAGGGAGAGATCTGGTACTAACATGCTGCTGAGATATCGTGGGTCGAGATGTGGTTCCACAGATCCTCACCGATCTAGAAACTGGCTCAGTATCCATGTCGGTTGGTCTCTTGGTGCCCCTGGCTGGTGGTAGCACGCTAAAGAATGTCGTGATCTTCTGTGTGGTGTCTGGTCTAGTGGGAGGTTGAAGAATATGTGCTCGAAACTTGACAGCCTCCTGTAAATATAGTGCTAACCATCTTTGATTAGCATATCTGAAAAAGTTGGCTAGGGTTTGCGAACCTTTGAACAAGCAATGGAATCGTCCTATGATCTCGTAGTATATGGGGCATCTTAAAATAAAGTGCATCTCGGTTTCCATTTCCTGTAGATGACATACTTGGCAGATCCTGTCTAGTCTATCAATCTAGTGGTCTGTCTCTACCCGAAGTCTATGGGATCGTACTCTGAACTGCCCGAGAGGGATGCGAATAGCATGCAACCAGTGGCAAAACGTGTATTGGGATCGGACAATGAGCCCGTCTCTTATCTCCAAAAAATGCTCAACGTGAAAGGTCATCTTTGGGCGCAACCCTCTAGGAGGATTGACCCAGGTAACCTGGACAAACTGCCTGTAAATATCCTCCTTGATGATCTTGTTTAGCTCCTATTGGGTAGGTAGAAGGTGGTCGGGAGCATCTAGAGAATACCGAAACAGAGTAAGACGATCTAACTAAATGCCTATTGACTCGAGAAGGTCAGAGACCCCTGTGAACCAACATTTGGCTCTCCTGAGTGAGTAGCACGGGAAATAGCCTCAGAAGAGTAGTATGACAAGTACGGATACCTTTTCTGACCCTTTAACAAGTTTGCAAAGCCTCAAACACGATGCAAAAAGGAAACCAATCTGAAGGTCGTCTCAAGGTGGAAGGCTTGAGCCCCAAACTCAGCCAGGAAGAGTAGTTGCATTGTGAAGACATCTTATTCTTGGGGTTTCTTATCTTATCTATTATCGGGATATTTGTGTGGGAGAGCTTTAGCTCTTCATTGTACTAGATTGACATTGTACTTGCTGATGAATCTATACTGAAGAAGTTGTTGGGTTTTCTTCCCTTTAAGGGTTTCCCAGAGGAGAAACTTTTGTGTCTCTTTTATGTTGTGCTTGTCTTTCTTTCAGTGATCCTATTGCTTACTGTTGTGATATAGTAGAATTGTTTAAATATCTAATATAACTACTATTCAAGTGCAAATTCAAAAAGGGAAGAACACAGAGCATGTGATCATCTAAGGTCTAGCATTCAATGAGTGAGCTATCACAAGTATGCATATCCATCATATACCATCTCTCATGCTACAACCCATCTCGGGCCATCCAAGGGCTGAACACACACCATGTACCCCAAATCTCATGAAGCACCCTAAACATGGTGTAAACACTTTTGGGGTAACCTGAAAGTCTAATAGGCGTCTGATGGTTTAGAATCTGGATTTATGTTAGTGTACATGAATATATATTTTTAACTAAATTTGAATATTTTATGTATATTTTATTTGACCAGTTTTTAATCCAGCTTTTCAGCCGGTTCTGGTTCTGATAACTTTGGTTCAGCCTTTAATGGGACAACTAATCCTATCCATTTAGGTGAAGTAGCAACCGTCAGAGCAAAGCAGTACATATCTCAGCCAGTATTGGCATTTTCAGGAAAGATGTAGATTCTCTTGAGGTTAGAACCCAAAGCTAATATGCTCTCTCCTTGTCTCTGTAGACAGTAATAACATCTGTATTCACACTTTGGATTCATGATGTATAACAATAATTCTTGATGCACTTTTTAATAATGCATTTTCGAAAAAAATAACAATTTCCAATGTTCATATAAATAAACTTGAAAGAAACATAACAGTTCTGATTGCAGATCAACAATGCAAATTGTGGAGATACAGGTGCAAAACAACGTACAGAATCCAACAAAAGAACATTGCAATAGGGTGTTATATAGTAAAGAAGGTACATAATCCATCACTTACTTGAATAAAATAACCATTGTCTGGTGTACCATCAAGATTAAGAGTAGGTGCCAATGCAATGGCAAACTTTTCTCCCACAGAAACAGGATATACATCAATATTCACATCTAGAAGCATGTACATGTCAAACTGCTCACTGCGAGCTTCAATTCGAGAGACTGCAAGTGAAGTGATTGCGCAATATAAGAATGTTAACAAGAAACACCATTTAATAGGAGGGAAACAACGATGTCTTTTAAAAATAGAAAAGCATCTGTCCAATATTTATGCACATCTTGAACAAGCTTTAGTAAAATATATTTGAAAATCTTTTAGTTCAACAATACCTAGTGCCTCGGCATAAACAAAATATGTTGACCACCCAACAAAGGAAATAATTAGAGTAACAGAAAAATTCACTAGATACCAACACTATCAATTAGCAAACAAGTTTAAAGAAGAAGCGGCATAGGCCATGTATTATATAAGTATCCATCTACCATTGAGAAGATATGATTACAGCTCAACGTTCAACATTAGACAAGTTTGTAATGACAATATAATAGAGTAGCCAGCTGGTAGGGTAAAATGCTGGGCTTCAAGACTATGTGAAAACCCATGGCCACAGGGTTTGGTTGTAGCAGGCCCATGACATTAAGATACCACGCTAATGAGATCTGGTAAATTTAAAGGAAAACAAAGTGCTTCCATGAACCCAGTAACCTGATGCCTTTACCTTCCTCCTTGCTTTCCACCTCAGTGCAGGTTTGGCACTAGGTTTTTTAGAAATGCTGCATATATCACTTTATAGTTCAAATAAGTAACACCATGGAAGATGGACAATTATAACAAATGAATAAGAAGGGTACCAGTATTATTTTTGAAAAAAGAAAATCTCCTTTTGAAATCAAAAAGGAAGAATAGTTTTTTCTAGTATAAGCAATCCTAATCCACCGGCTGACAAAATTCACCAAGTTTCGACAAGCCAAGTCAGCTTGCTCTCTTTCATTCTTACTCAGTGAGTCTTAGCCAAATTCTCCAGTCGAAGTCACGACTCAGCAAGTCTCAGCAAAAATTTTCCAGTAAAAAACAAGACTCAGCAAGTCTTAACAGCGTTGAGTACTCATCAAGTCTATGACAACATCTCAACTGGCCCCTGAAGGAGGGTATATTGGAAGTATTCTAAAGGATTGCAACCTACCTTTTTGGCTTGTCTTTCTCTCCCATAAAGCCAAAACCAGCTTCCTTTTTTTTGTGCACCACATTTTGTCATAAAACCTGAAAACGTTTGAATAGTTAAAGAAAGAGACTAGTTTTTAATTTTGCAAAGACCTTAAAGGGGGAAGGTCCAATATAACTTTTGCAATAAACCAATGAGAGGGAGATGTGAAATGTTCAGAGTGTCATCTCACCAAAATCACTGCACATGATGTTCCCCCATGTCTAAAAAGTACCCATAGAAGTTGCATAGCAAGTTCACGTCAATCTAGACTCCATGGCTTCCAATGTTCCACCAAGTTTCTGGGAGGCAGGGATGTGGGAGTGGGAAAACGCAACCAGGAGACATGTGGAAGCACCACCCCAATGCTAGGGAACTTCATGGGGGATGTCAAGGTCTCGACATGGGGAATCCCACCCATAATACAAAGAAATATAAATTAATATATATGCAAACTGAAACATCAAGCATTGAAATCTTATACAAAACAATATGCCACAACATAAATCATTACATGTAATATAATAATCATGACTCTGAAATCATTAAAGATACATGTAATGATGAAACATAACATAATAATCATGACTCTGAAATCATCAATCAATATTATATTTATAAAATTCAAAAGATATAGATCTACACCATAAGATCACTGATCTAAGAATAGGTCAAATGATAAATGAGCATCACTGCCCAAGGCAATGCCCCACTAGCCTCTGCATCTAGCTACTGCTGGAAGGAATAAAGACCAACCATAGGAATGCCACTATCTGAATCATAATCAATTGAATTCTTTAGAATACTCAATGGCACACAAACCAACCTGAGTTGTGTCTCATTAGATCCTTCCTCATATGTGCATTAGGTTTACATTCATTTTATGTTTTATTTTGCAATTTTTTCTTTTTTCCTCAAAACAACAAACTTTGATCAAAAGGGAGCGTCGGAGCATCTCATTTTTTGAGGGGGGGATGTTCCCTACTACATTCCCTTGTGTCGCTTGCAAAAGGGGGCATGGAAACATCACCCTTGGAGTACCCACATCCCAAGAGTGTGGGGAGAGCAGGGAGCACATTCTCTCCCCTCAAGAATGCTTCCTCAAGTAACACTGTTGGTTTCAACAGCAAAGAGATAAAGATTGAGAAAAGAGATAAAGTTTCAATGCCCCTTCTTTTCCAGTTCTTAGGGATAGAATTCCGATTGATATAGGCCAAGATGTGGACAAAATCCTTACCAAGTGGAGTGCTTCTTGAGTAATGATTGCTTCCCTTCTTTTCTAGCTCTCATGTGTAGAATTTGGATTAATTTTGTCCAAGATGTTAACAAAATCCTTGCCAAGAGCAGTGCTTCTTGAGTAAAGATGGATTGCTCTATTATGTATGATGGGTGGATTGAGGGTTAAAATAGAATCATAACAACTTTCATTGTTTCTTGTCACAGGACCACCATATTGCCTAAGATTACAAATGCATCTAATCAAGTAAAGAGTGCCCAATTACGATGTGACCAACTTGACTCAATCATCTTGAAGATGCTACAAGAGTATATCATTTAAATTGTCACAAAAAATGCTTCTAACTAACCAGTTGTAGGTAAGCTGAGTAGATACCCAATTACGATGTGACCAACTTGACTCAATCATCTTAGAGGTACTACAAGATCATATCATTTAAATTGTCACAAAAAATGCTTCTAATTAACCAGTTGTAGGTATAATTTTGATTAATTTTGTCCAAGATGTGGACAAAATCCTTACCAAGAGCAGTGCTTTATAGGTAAAGATCGATTGCACTATTTTGTATGATCGGCGGATTGGCGGTAAAAATAGAATCATAACAAATTCTATTGTTTCTTGTCCCAGGACCACCATATTGCTTAAGATTACAAATGCATCTAATCAAGTAAAGGCTTCCCAATTACAATGTGACCAACTTGACTCAATCATCTTGAAGGTACTGCAAGAGCATATCATTTAAATTGTCACAAAAAATGCTTCTAATTAACCAGTTGTACATAGGCTGAATAGATACCCCCTTCATTTCCAAGCTCCTTGTATAGCCCATTGTTTGAAAATGATGCTAGAGGACATATGAAAACTTGAACAAGTGAAATCTCTTATCCACAAGCCAAAGTTCATAACAAAATAAATTACAATCATGCACATTTCTCAACTTGGTGAGAAACTACACTAAAAATAGGAACCTTATTCATCCTACCATCACCCAGTTTACAACATTTTTTTATATTTTTCCAACCCTTTTTAAAATGATGAATGTAAAGAGAATGTGTGTGAGCAAGGAATGGGCATAAACAAAGAGGCCAAGGTGCATGCACCAATCTCACAGATACAAGAACTTGCATCGTGTGCCCACTTGGGTGCATCTGTCGTGCACCAAAGAGTTGAATGACACACCCCAATTTGTTGACTGATTCACCCTGTTACCCCCCATTTTGACATGGATGTCCACATGCAATTTTTGCCACATTTAGTAGGGGTTGATGGAGCTATGGATGGCCTAGGTTCCTTGATGCTAGAGTTTTGCTTCATGTTATGATGCTGTTCTATCATGTAGATGGTTGATGGATCATCATGATGCGTCCTCTATAGTGTTTTGTGCTCTCATATGGATGGGGTTGCACCTATTTATGACACATGGATCACTCTCTTGAGTCTTATGGAGCGCCCTAGTGCTTTCATTTTAAATTGGCATCTAGATCACATGTGTTAATCATTATATAGAGAGCGCTTGCCTTGCGAACATGATAATGTAGCATTTGGAGGCCTATCCATGTGAGCTCTATATCTTATTTGGCATGATCTAATGGCATGGTTGGTTTGTAATATGTATGGATGGCATGACGACATGTGGAGGCCTTTCTTTCCTAGTGCCCTTGCTCATATGATGTATTTCATGCTTGAGGATGTTTGGTGGTTGAAATTCCATAGGGCGCCCTCCTCTTAGGTCATCTTTGGTGGCATATAGCATATATTTTATTGGAGCGTTCTTGGTCCCTAGCACTTGCTTGGCCTCTTGGTTCCATAGGATATCATTACTTATTTCTCTCTCTTCGCACATGTGGAGGCATGTTATTGACTTGTAGAAAGAGTTGTCCCCTTTCCTCATGGTTTGGTTGGCTATTGTGAATGCCTTGCTTATTGATTCATGATCCTCCTTGTTCCATGGATCTATCCTTTACACATGTATTGATGAGGTGGTGCATTGGAGGTGAGAGACTAGCTTGGAGGACTATTGTTGGCATGTGGACATCATCTTGAGTCTTTTGGAGGGGCATCATTTATCTTTTGACAAAGTGCCCAAAATTGTGCGAACTCAACGCCATTAGATGCAAAGTGTGTAAATGTTCTTAACCCTAGGTGAATGTTGTCCTTATGTTCTCAAATAAATCAATTGATATTTAATTTGCAGAAATTAAATTCTTCACAAAGCAATATTCACACATATAACTAGAAAATGAACAGCGGAAGCAAAACACAATACATAGATGATTTACTCCTTCAAATCAGCCTTTCATTAATCAATCTAGGCTTACAAGAAAACCTCCATAGCAGCAAAAACTTACAATTGTATGGTACACGGTACACTCAAAATGGAGCAAAAGTCAACAAACTTATTAAAGAAATATGCCCATAGAAAACCAAGAACATAGCCCAATGTTTGTTGGGCACTGTACGGACTGTTTGTAAGCATGTACAGACTTGTTTGTACATATCCATATGGCTATACAAATCTGTGGTACCTACAATCTATACTCTGAGATATGCCTGGTTTGCTAATCTGTGCTCCTCTATGGCACTCCAACTCTGCTCCACGGATGAATTACTTCACTTCCCAACCAAAATTGTCTTGAGTGAATAATGAATATGTCATAATCCTCTACTTTGACTTGCCTTTATACTTTAGCTAAAACCCTAACCTACCAAAACCCTAATCTCCTAGTGACATGTGTTATCACATATGTAGTAGCTAAGCTACCATATTCTATTTTTCAGATACAGTACATTTTTCAGCCAAATCTCTTACATATGAGATGCTGAGATGAGCAGTTTTGCCGGATCATTATTATATTTGTGGACTATTGTACTCTCCCATGTCAAGACTGAGTCTCAGGACACTCAGATTTGAGGACCGATGTAGCCATTTAGTCATTACAGAGCAGTTATTGATGCCCAGAAGTATATCAGTGCTTTCTCATTGGACAGATGATGTTGCAGATAGATTATATGCATGATTATGACTTAGCTTTTTATATTGTGTTGTGGTTGTCATTGCTCTTATACTCATCTTTGTGACATGTATTAACATGTGGTGTCATGATCTGGCGGTCATAATTATATAGATTTGGATGTATTTATATTATGTATTGATGTCCCTACTCTGACTTTGAAGTTCCTGATCTATACTCATTGGTTTTACCCTCCTTAGGGAGTATAGAGGTAGTCATTCCCGCCATTGTTTTGGCTTGCTAGTGTTGGCTTCATCATTCATTGTTTCCACCCATCCGTTACCTTCCAGTTGTGTTTTAATCCAACTTACTACTTGACTTGTGGCATGGAGGACCTTTCCCTGCTAGAACCTTTGTTGGACAAGCCTCCCTGTTTATATTGTGTCTCGGCTCTGAGTTGGTGACAGAACTTGCCTTTGGTGAGTTGGATTATATGCCTAAATCATTTTGGTCGATTGTCTCAATGTTTGGCACTATGCAGAACTCCCCCTGGTCACTTGAGATGTGGTTGGCTAAAACTGAAAGCTCATGTACTACTTGTATTAGAAATGTTATATATGCGCCCATGGAAAATAAAAATGCTAAAACTATGTTTCTTAACATATGTAAAGAGGGCAAGAGCAATGAAATGCTAAAATACCCCTTGAAGGGTATAAGAAAAGGTCCAAAAAAGCAATGGTTAAAAATGTGCTATATCCAAATATTGCTGACCTTATAAATATGAATATGTCCCGGATGAAAGTTGCGATTAGCTGTGCTTTTAAGCACTGGTGAAGTCCCAAAGGATCATATAGGCCAAAAAGGGCCATGGAAATAAAATGATCCTAATGAAACTGGATCTAACTTGATGTAGACATGATGCCTAAGTTGAATAAGCACTCTCTAAACAACTCAACCATTTGTGAGGCACTGCCATTCCCTGTGTTGTTGTTTGTCTGACATTGGCTATAGTGAGTATTCCCCTTCCATATCCAAAGTGTCATGATGTTAAGTAGGAAGTCATCCTTTGCCTTAGCCTTGTCAATTTCATCCTTCACCCTCCACTAGCAAATTGACTACAACTATGAAGTGAGTATAGTCCTGAAAGTCTAGTCTGAGTAATAATAAATAAAGCCCTATGTATGTATTTGGTTAATACACCGCCAGTGAAATGACTGCTACTTGTTGTGATTGTTGCTTAAATGAGTTGTAGAGCACGTCTTAGCCTTATAACACTTGCAGCAGATGGATGATAGTCTGATTTATATTATTGGTATCTGATCATTTACAGATGGTTATATTGTCTATTGGATATGGTTGATGATTAGGTAGAGACCTAGAAGGGGTATGAGTATACACCCTAGATGGATTTGGACTCTCTGATTCTAATGAGACAGTTTATTTTCAGTTCTGGGCACTTGCAAAAATGATCAGGCTCATTTTACCTTTCTGATGCAGTTTTGCTTCACAGGATGATGTGTCTGAGCAGGGAGATGTTTTATTTGGATCTCCTAGGGCGCTAGGGCGTTGTATGGAGTCTGGACATAGGGGGTACAGTCACTTGTTTGTACCATAGTACCCCCATTCCAGAGAGCCTGGTGGGCTCAGTTTGACAACGCAGGCACCCTAGGAGGCTATTTTGGCAGGTTCACGTTTCCCGAGGCAGATTAAAAAATGATTAAATGGCTATTGAAGAAATCGATTTGGGCTACTGAGGCAAGGAAATGACATGGGATGAGTCATGATGATGAGAGTGATGTCCTCCGCACCTTCTCCAGCAGTTGCAGCACCTGATTGGGCCCACACCTATTTTTTGGGCATTTTATATTATTTTCTAGAGCTTTTGGGAGGCTCACAGTTTCCTCAAGGAGGCACAAAGTCAAAGAATTAAAATGTTATATTGTTTTATTGTGCCATGGGACACCCATAGGGAGTTAGTTAACACTCCATTGACCCACCATGTGCTTCATTTATTTCTTGTTGAGTGGAGTACCCTCTTGTTGGGTGTTTTAGTCCACTTTGGTACTTTATGGTTATATTGATCCATGTATTGTATGTTGAGCTCATCTCAACCATTGATTAGAATATTTTATCTTTTAATCTTAGCCACTCATTTTGAAAGTGGTTAGGATTCGGTTATGATTGTGGTTCTCTCATTTCTATTTAAAGGAGAGAGTTTCTCATTTGTAAGGGGTCTTTGGCTCTTGGATCTGAGTAATAGAAATATTTTTTTGTGGATATTTCTAGATCTGCTTTTCATCTGATGTTCTCAAATGGTGATTGGATAGTCTTCTGCTTCCTAGCATTGTGGAAATTCATGTGAGATCTATATTTTTTATGCTATCATTGTCTTGTCTACAGGAGGGCGTTTTGGCTGGAGCGTTTTTGCAGGGGGACCTCAACTCATTCGGTTATCTTCGTCTTGGTTCAAGGGGTTTTCATTAGTGTCATTGTGATCTATGATTACTTCTTTTTACTTTCCTATAGCATTTGGTTTCTTTATTTTGTCTTAACAAATCTTATATTGTTGACGTTTGCTCATGCAGGGTAGGGGGCACATTGGTGGCTTGGGGCTTACATCTGTCATAGAAATCACGTGGACCAAAATTGATCGGGATAGCAAGGATCATCGTTGTTAAGACTTCTACAAGCATTTCCAGGTACGATCCAACAGGTAATTCTCCTCTTTAATAGATCTAAATCCATTGTACCTGTTTTCCTTCCATTTTTCTGAAAATCATTAAAATACTAAAAAACCCTTAAAAAATACTAAATCCGGGAACCGTCCGATCTTTGGCCAAACCATTGCTGGGTTTCATAGATCGGGCCTCCCCCTCACTGAATCTACTGCAACGCTGGTCAAATTCCTGCTGGTTTGACCTAGATCTGAATTTTAGTCTGAAAACTGCATAGCACCCCCACTAAAAATTTGACCTACTAGGGTTTTGACTTTTTTTTATTTCTGACTTCAGAGACTGATAGATCGGGTCTCACACAGTCCAAATCACCCCCAACGATGTCCAGATTCATGACAGTGTGGCCTAGATCTGAGTTTTAGACTGAAAACAGCCCTAGCGCCATCACTGAAAAACTGGACCTTTCCAGAGTTTACTGTTTCCGAAATCTGACAGGCTAGGCTGATAGATCAGGTCCTGAGCACTCCGGAATACCCCTAACGCTGAGCTAGATCTAGCCTGCTTGCCCTAGATCTGAAGAAATCAGTTTTTCACCCTCTCAGCCTCAATCATCAACATTCACTTTTTCAGGATCTGACTTTTTCAAAAAAATTCTTAACCAAGTGTGTAGATCAGCCCCTCCTGGTCCCATTTCACCTTCAACGCTGAGCTGGTTGTCTACTGGTGCCCTCAGATCTACAAATCTGTCCCATCCAACCCTAGCGCTAGCATTCCTTGACTAAATTACTGCCCAAACTGACCCATCCAGACCAAAACACTTATCTGGGTCCACAAATCAGGGTCTACCCTAGGTGGGTTCACCTCAATGCTGGGATGTATACTGACTTTATTGCCTAATGCACAAAAGGCACTGATCTCCCATCCCTGGCGCTAGCCCTGAATTGACCTTTTCCCCTTGAAATTCGTTGTTCCTTGATGACTCAGACAATCACACCTGTTCACCTTCTTCATTGAGTCTGTCAGCCAGGTACTAGATAGTCCCGACTTTTTTCCTGCCCATCCAGCCTTGGTTACGCTTCCCAAGGCAGAGATCATCTTCTTTAGTTGCTAGTACCAAAACCTTAAATCTAACCATTTCCCCCAAAGGTCATCCAATTACTGCTTTGGATCAACTAATATACTGTTGAAGTCCTGATCCATCTATTGAATCCTACTGTAGTTCTAGAGTTCCTGAACACCTTACACCTTATGTACCTCAAAGTTTGTTTTGATCTGATCTGGTGTCTAGGTCTGACCTCTCCTATCGAGAGCAGATCTGGGTCTCCCCCATTGTTGTCTTGGACTCAGACAACATAAAGTGAAGACTGCCTTGATTGGCGTGACAGTTATCTCTTTGGGAGTCTAGGCAGTCTGGGTTCCACCTCCTTAGTTGCTTGTTCCTCTACCATCCATCCTAGATCCATCTTGCACAAGAAGCTACATGGTTGGTGATAACATGTACAGTTGAGATTACTCTAAATCGCTAATGTATTAAAATACACTTTATTAGAATCAACAACGAAAAAGAAGACATTCACTTTATTAAGAAAGTGAATTACAAAATAGATTTGACATGGATGACTTCATGAAAGTTTGACACTAAAAGTGTGCAGAAGTTCATGTACAAGCTACAAACATCAGCATTCCCTCTTAGTGACGAAGAAATTCTACACTAATCCAAATTTTTCTTTGAATGCTTCAAACTTCCCTTTTATTAAAGGTTTGGTCAAAATATCAACAACCTACTGATCTATGGGTACATATTGAAGCTTCATTGCTCCCTTCTTAATCATGTCTCGAATGAAGTGATATGTGATATCAATGTGCTTGGATCTATTATGAAAAACTGGATTCTCAAAGACTTTGATACAACTCTGATTATCACAATAAATCAAAATGGGATCCAACTCCTAATCAAATAAACCTACTACCAACTTGCAAAGCCAAATGACCTCACAACTAGCCATACTCACTGTCATATACTATGTCGCTACTAAGTTGAGTTCCACATAAGGCTACTTCTGGGTAAACCAGGATATCATCAATGATCCCAGGCTAAAGCAATGCCCTAAGGTGCTCTTCTTGTCTAATGCACTGCCTACCCAGTCTGAGTTTGTATACCCATGCAAATTCACCACACCATCTCCAAGATATCTCATCCCATACTCCATTGTGCCCATCAAGTATTTGAGCACATGTTTTGCTGCTACCCAATGTTCCTACCTCGGCTCCACCATGAACGAGCTCAAGGTGTTCAGTGCAAGACATACATCTGGCCTAAAGTTGACCAAATATAACAATGAACCTATTAATTATCTATACAACGTGGGATCCACTATTTCTAAGTCTTGAAAAAGTGACCTTCTTCATTTTAGTGATCATAGTCATGATTATGGGTTTGCAATCCTCCATATGAAATCTCTTCTAGATCTCGACTACATACTTACGCATACCAAGAAAAATCCCCCCTAGTCTTTGCCAAACCTCTAACCCCACGAAGTTATGCATCATGCCAATGTCCTTCATCTCGAACTCAACTACCATATTTGATTTGCACCCTACAATGAGCTTCTTTGAACTTGTAAAAAACAGGTCATTTACATATAGTACCTAAATGAGCAAATCAGCTTCAACAAATATGAATTATAAGTTTGGATCAACTTCAATTTTGGTGAAACCCATACTATGCAAGTATCCATCGATCATGGAATACCATGCTCACATTGCCTGCTTGAGTACATACAAGTCCTTTTTGATCCTGCAAACATGAGACTCCTTACCATTGACCTCAAAGCCCTATGCTTTCTCAATGTACACTTATTCCTCAATCATCCCAATTATGCCACATACTATATTGGCATACTGTTACTTATTTTTGCTTTCAGTTCTATTGACGTATCCCAGATCTTATGATCTCCTTTTACTATTGTTGGGACTTTCCATATCATATGAGTGATGAGATGATGTATTATGATGTCATTTTTATTGCTATGCCATGTTTTAATAATGATGATATACTCATGGATGTTGTACTTTACTGTTATTGTATGATGTATTTGATATTTGTCATGAGTACAACTACTAGTACCAGTCATAGGTTGATGAGGGTGAAAGGGTTTCGATTTACTTACATACCATGAATCAAGATGACTCTTGGCTTTGCAAGGACTATATTACCCCTTCTTCGGTTTCATTTTTTACTTTTTCCATATCATCCATGTCACTCCGCTTTTGGTCTACATCCTAATGGTTTAGAGTTGACATTATTGACTTTGTGGATATGTCACTTTCCATGCTTCTTTGTCTCTTCTATGTGTGTCTTCGATTGTTGTGTTGTAGTGGTCAATCATCAGTACATGACGCTTTCGGGAAAATTTGCATGGCTAATTGTCAATAGTTAGGAAGAACTACAAGTAGAGAATCCTAATGGAGATGGTTCTTGGGTATGCTCCTCGAGGCTGACTGTCATAACAAGGAAACTCTAGAAATGAGAAATGCCTTTCTCCTAAGATTTAAAAATTTATCGTGATATCAAAGATAAAATGGTTAGCGATTGAAGGAATAAGTAATCCCTTTCGAGGCTATGGACGCTTGACTGATAGCAAGGCAATGCCTATTTGCATCAAATTGCTTTACTGAGGCAACTCTGTTGGGGTTGTGGGCGTTTACTGGCAATGCAACTAAGGTTGCATCATCATTGGTATCCAAAAGGTATAAAACCAAGGTCGGTATCCTTCAAACCATTAATCTTGCAAAATGTAAAATTGATGAAAAGAAAATCAAAAAGAAAAGAAAGAAAGAGAACTATTACTATTAGGATCAAAGGGAAAGGTATCTCATAAACACTCCCTCTAATAAGACACTATTGTTTTATGATGCTTGTCAAGTTGATTAAACTACAAACGATCCCCTACTCCTTTATCATGAGTCATTCAGTCAACGTAAAACCAATTCACATTCTAACTTGGTTCAGCATCTATATCCACCTCGAAGAAAAAGTGGTCCTTCTAAATGTTGATGTTAACATGGTAACTGTATGTCCTTAAATCATTAATCCGATGAATTCATTGATAATACTTATGGGGTATATTATCGTGATTTTCATGACTATGCTATATGATGAATCACAATAAACAGTTAAATGCATCATGATTATTATATACATTGATTCTGCACATGTACATTATTATTGTTGGTCCATTTGGGACACCTTCTAATTATAGTACATCAATCTTACTGCTACAAGGATATCACCACACCTTCTACAGAGTTATTGTATTCATTGTTTGTTGGTTCGTGTTATATAGAGGCCAGTCCCATTCATAGATAAGATAAGATAAGATAATTTTATGCATGTGGGAGGATCACTCGATCTCTCGTAAATAAAATACAATATAAGCAATACAAGTGAAATAGAAAGAAGAAAGAAGTAAAAATGTGTAAGGTGAGCTAGTCTATAGCATGGGAGAACATTTGCTCCAGTTCCAACCCTGTAACCTTGCACAGGGGCGAAGGAGCCCGAGTGGGCAAGATCCAGGAGCCAAAGTAATCAAGGAGGGTCTGGTACTCCTAACATCTGAGGCTGAATGAGGAAAATTGCGGGAACTGCAGAAGTGTCTGCTACTCTGATCTGGAGCTGGTAGGCTCGGGGCGCCCTTTGGCACGATGTTGACGGGGTCTGTAGGGTCCTGAGCGCCTCACGGAGGGGGGTCTGGTACGGAGCTGTTGCTGAGATCTTGTGGGTCGGGAATCTCCAGCCCTTACCGATCTAGAAACTAGGTCGATGTCAAGGTTAGTAGATCTCTTGGTGCCTCTGGAAAATGGTAGCTTGCTGGAGAATGTCGTGATTTGCTGTGTGGTGTCTGGTCTGGTGGGAGGTTGGAGGAGTTGCGCTCGAAATTTGACTATTATCATATCTTTTGTTGTACATGGGATCCATGCATTCTAAGCACATATTTGGATACCCATTTGGCCACTTATACAAGTATATGCCATCAAATTGATCACCATTGTCACAGATCTAACACTTCTATAGGGTGGTGACTACATTGCTCAGTTATCTGCAATCCTGATTTTCATGAACGTGCATGGATTTGATACACTCAGTATTTTCTAGATCTACAAATTGATTTGGAAAACCATTTGGCCCTACTTTTCGTCTACAGGGTTGCATGTTAGAACACTTATCTAATCTGGTCAGATCTACATGGTCACTCGAATAGTGATAGCGAGCAGCCTGCAAATTTCATAGATGTGCTTGGTTTTGATCCAACCTCCAAATGCACAACGACTTGGTCTCTTTGGCCACTCATTTGGCTCTTCTATCCAGCCATACCCTCAAATTGTCGAATGACGTCCTATTCCAATGATTTTTAACCAGTAGGGCAATTTAAATACATATTTCAACAGATTGGCAAACTATTACATGATATTACTATGAGTATGGTTTTTCTAGTTTATTTGTCAAAGTTGAGGCAAATATTACTAGTAGAGAGTATCTAAGTGCACTTTATGTTGTATTTCGATGTTGAGGTGCACTTTTCTATTTTTCATGAGGATTACTACATTACTACAAAAGAAGTTGATTTGCCCCTATGGCATGTGGGCACACATGTTGAGGCATTTCTTGATGATTTGGCACCTTGGCACACATGTTGAGGCCTAATGGGATCATCATGCCTCTATCTCACTTAATGATTAAATCCATAGTAGTATAAATCAACTGTATTGAATTTTCATGTCCGGAAATTCGGAGGGAGTTCGAAAATTACTGAATATTCATATAATACAAATATCGTATATTTGCTTACATTTTTGGCACATATAATAAAATAAGAATAGTTAAATTTAATTGTTTTATTTTTAATTTTGCACATAGTCCATTTAGAATTAGTTTTAGATTTTAAAAGTTTAAATCTTTAAAATTTATAACATATATTTGTTTTATACTTTAGTTATAAATATCAAATATTAGATTAGTTTTATATGAAGTTTATTTTGTCATATAAATATAAAGTTTAGTAACTAGTTATAATAATATATTTTAGTTAGGGTAATATTTTTTGGAATATATTATTAGAAATTGGTTTTATTGTTTTATAATTTATTTTTGGCATTTTAATTATTTAATATTTTTATAATTAAATTTATAAATACATTATTAGATAAATTCTATCCCCGCTTGGAGATTATATATATATATGTGTGTGTGTGTATGTGTTTTAATGATTTCTTTGATTTTTTGTGACGGGAAGTATAAAATAGAGATTGTATTTGACAAACAAAATGGCCCATAAAGAGCCTTTTTCCCATCAAATTCCAACACTGCATGCAAATACCCAATGGTTTATGTATATTTTAAAAAACTTTAAACTTTGAAAAATAAGTTTTTAAATCTAAAGCAACCTACTCCTGTATTTTTTCCGTACTAGATTTTTTTGTTATGTATTTTTTTCGTATTGAATCGTATTCGAATCTGTATTTGTACTCAAATTATGCTACTATGATTAGATCTCTGCCTTTAATTACTACTTCTCACATGGATCGGCCCCTCCTCATGGATGGATCATTTCACTCGATGACTTGGCTAAAGGAGGCTTGTTTGACCAACGACTTACCTTGGGATGATATCTCATGGTATTGGCACATGGTTTCAGCTTTGCTCATGGTTTTGAGGAAGCACGTGGTATTTGGCTTTATTTTACTATTATTGACATGGATCAAAGATCCTACCAATTGATTTGTATTTGCTCATCTCTTGAGATCTACATCATTCATTGTACTCATGGACATGGTCCAAAACCCTATTTGCCCTCCTTATCCTATAAAAGGAGAGGTCATTTCCATTGTAACTAGATGGTTTGGAGAGGTTGTAATGAAATAATATTTGATTTGCAATTATTGCTGGAAATTTAATGTCCTGATGTGCTTCATAGTAACAGATCTTGTGGATTTCCAAGTTTTCTTTCCATAGTAATCATGTTATTCTTAAACAAAGATGAGGTAATATCAATTTAATTTGGTTTTACTATAGTAAAGAAGTAGTAGGGATTGCCAAGAAGCCTCCTTACTAAATCAGTAATTTTAGTAAGTATTGGATTGCCAAGAAGCCTCCTTTATTTTGCTTATCTTACTTTAGTAATTAATCCAACTATTTTGAATTTGTTTGTTTTAGGATTGGATTGCCAAGAAGCTTCCTTTTCAATGCAAGCTTTACAAGAAGAAATGGAACAAATTGGTTGATATTTTCTTAGATGGGACCAAGAGTGGATTGTCAGGAAGCCTCCGATCTTTTTAAGACTCACAAGGATGCTATAGTAAAGGGTGTTGTAGACTCCATTTAACCTGTTAATTTTTTTTTAAGGCATTGATTTCCCCGCTCTTCTTATGTTATCTTCTCCATCCCTTTCACTTCATTTACCATTCTATTTTCTGAATTTTCTTCACTATTGTAACTAAACTTGAGCTAAATCCAAACTATTTAGGAAAGTGCTACACATGGCTTTCCTCATTGTACCTAATCAAAAGATCTAAAGACCAAGGAAAGCACACCAAACACACCTAAGAAGACATAACGAACATAGATCCATCTTAAACTTGGATCTATAAGCACCGAGAGGGATCCAATTTCTTTTGGTGGATTTTTTTATCTTAAATTTTTTACACATCCAAAAAGAATTATACCTTGAAAAATTTAATCCCTCTTGGTACTTAATAGATTGGGATTTAAGATGGATATATGTTGGTTTTTTTGTTTTTTATGAGCCGACATGGATTTTTTAATTACTTTTCATTTGGTTTTAATTTTTAATTTTATGACTTGACATTATTTTTTTAATTACTTTTTACCTGTAATGTCACTTTTTTTGGAGATTTAGAGAAATGCACAAATTCCGCAAAATTCGAGCTTAACTAGTCATGACTCTAGAGGGTTCCAACTTTCACCAAATGGTCCCGAATTTGAAAGGATATGGTATGGTGAGTATTAAAACATCCCAAGTTGTTTTATGGATACTTTGTATCAAAGTTTAGACCTTTGCAAACTTTTTTGGGGCTAATGACAAAAAGACCAAAATTACTAGGAAATTGTGTTCAAATCCCCCTAAGGGTGATGGCCAAACTAGCTCTCCAAATCAAGTACGACCCTCACAAATTTAATAACAGAGTAGGGGAATGAGTATCAAACATCAATGATTGTTCTTAATCATGTTTATTAAGTTCTGCAAATGGAATATGGTCTGCAACATTTGTAGGGTAACTTTAAGTGAAATTGGTTAGCATAACTAGCTTGATTTTGACATATGAAAGGTGGAGTTAAAGGTTCAGATCAGGATGTGACATATAGGGACCATATACAGAATACCAATGGATTCGTCAACAATATTAAACACCATAGAAATCCCTTCATACAAGTCTGGTATACAACTCAGATCAGGATGTGACATATAGGGACCATATACAGAATACCAATGGATTCGTCAACAATATTAAACACCATAGAAATCCCTTCATACAAGTCTGGTATACAACTCATTCAGTATGGGAGTCAAATACATGAAAACTAGTGAATTAGTAGCATGGAATTGCAAGAGTTTCACATATGGATTTCTTGGATTTCGACCCACAGAGCATAGGGACATGAAATTAAAGAGTAACACATCATATATGGCTATCACAAAATCATCAAACTCAGATAACATCCCTGATACAAATCTGATCCTAGACTCCTTCAAGATTGAAGCTAAAGTCATGGAAACTAGTGATTCAATGGCATGGGAATGCAAGCTTTTCACACATGAGTTTATTGGATTTCGACCCACAGAGGATATGGACATTAAATTACAGAGTAATACATCATATATGGCTTTCCCAACATCATCCAACTCATAGAATATCCCTCATACAAATCTGGTATAAAACTACTTTAAGATCTATGAAGACTAGTGATACAAGGGTATGAGTATGCAAGCTTTTCATACAGGTATCTCTGATATTTTGACTTACAGAGCATGTGGACATAATATTACAGAGCCATACATCATATATTGATCCCCCATCATCATAAAACTCATATAAATGTCCTCATACAAATTTGATATAAAGCTACTTCAATATTGAAGCCAAATCCATGAAAACTAGTTATTGAAGAGCATGCAGAATGTGAGCCTTTCATACATGTATTTCTGAGATTTCGACTTACAAAGCATATGGAGATGATATTAGAGAGACATACATCAAAAATCAAAGCTTGGCGTCAACCATCCTCAACAAGGCGCAAGAATCATTCCAACAAATGCACCATCAATTCTGAGTGTGGGGAAATGGAGAAGAAGGAATGAGAGAATGGGGAGATAGATGAGAATTCGACTGTAGGACCTTAAACCTGCAAATAAAACTCCTTCATTAAGCTCCCATGAGAGGTCTAAATGGCCTCTCCATCAACCAACTTGGAAAGGAATCCAACTCCCTCGAAATTGGTTAACTAGCAGGGTAAGTGTACAGTCACCATGCAATGGACAAACAAAAGCTCTCCAAAAATGCCAAAGGCCAATTAACAAATGATCAAAAGCTATTCTCATTCCTCATGACATCCTTTTATTAACTTCATGAGCTTCCTCCAACTCATCTTAGTGGTTTAGTAACTCTCATGACACTTGTCTTCCTCTTCATGCTCCAATTCTTTCCCCAGTTTGAATGGTTGCCTCTAACTCCCAAATTCGACCTCTTGGTGGCTATTTTTAGCCTTGACATGTCAAATTTGTCATATGTCAGCAATTAGGTTTGAATTTGTCATACTTGTCATAGAATCTTCCATCATTTGTTGCCATATAGTGCATAGAATCTCCTTCCAAGTGGCACACCTTGTCTTCTAGTCTCTTCCTCTTCCATGGGAGTTACTCTCATTTACCAATTTGACTTCCTTGGCTCATTATATGATATTTGACACCACATTATCATCCAATAATGCTACATTACCCATGTGTTCGAATTTGGATGAATATCATGCCAAGTGTGTGGGGAATCTAGTCACCCAAAGTTTTCACAAGCTTCAAAGTGTCTTCATGAACTCATGCCACTTTATTTTCTTAGCATTTATCATTTATGTGACCCCATTAAATGTGAATATGGTAAAATAAAGTCTTTTTGGGTCCCATATTCCCTTATTACAAAATTTATGTCTCCATCTCAACCTAGAGAACTAGTAGGTTGATGAAACATTATTTGCAAATAGTCTTATTTGGAATTTATTTAATTGGGGACATGACAAATCCTCACCACTCGAGATTGCTTGTCCTCAAGCAATTCCAATTTTGTATGCCACAATATTTTTCATATTCCCAATTGGCATCCTCATTTGGCACTCCTTCCTTTGCGCCAAGTGCTTTGTTATGGTTCTACTCATTAATTTTCTTTAGTTACAATTTTAGTAGTGGCACTCATGTACTGCAATTTTGTGTTCCCAAAAGTAAAGAGATGTGGATTGTGCATATTGATATATCTTGTAACATCACCACTAAAACCAAAAGGATTAATCAAATCCATAAAAAACAAATTTGTGCAAATAATCTTTACCTCCATATTTTGGGAACCTTTTCTAAACTTTCACCCCTTTTTGCTTTTGTATAATTCTTTGAAGTTGGTACTCAGTTACCAAACTTTGAGTTTCTTAAGATTCCAATAAAATATCGGAGAGGAACCACCATGCTTGTTGTTGCACTACTCTTATTACAATCATCTTCTCAAGTAGTGACTAAATCTCCAATGTTGCTTTGTTGCTCCCACAATTGAAACCAATAAGACCAAAAATGATCCCAGGGTCCCATATGATCCTGATACATGCATGGTGTGAAATGTTTATGATGAAATGCCATGAAAACCATGCATGTGAAAATTGAATCCATCTCTCAGAAGGTCTCCCACATATGAAACTGGAATACTGCTCTGCAAAGATGAACTCAAATAACTGAACGTTGGTTTGCTTTCTCAAACCAACAACCAAATTGCTACTCCAAGTGATATGAGATCAAGCAATTCCAAGATCCCATTGCTGGTATTGCACCCTCATCAAAGAATGAGGAAAATGCTTGTACATCGAAGTAAGTAGATCATCATGTAGCCCATACACACAAGCATCAAGTATTATATCAGATCTGCCCCAATGACATAGGTGAGGATCCCATGTCCCACAATGTTGCTCCAAAAGAATATAATGTGCATCAATATAATCAACCATGTGTTCTTTCATCCAAGAAGTGGATGAAGAGCCTCCACCAAAATCTGAACCAAATAAGGAGCAAAGAAAACATGAAGACTTCAAGTAGCTCAAAGAAGTCTCATCAATGCACCCATGAATATGTATATCATCATGAAATAACAGAGGATGTTGTTGCCAATAATAATGTTCTTCAATCATATATCTCTTCACCCAAGTGTGGGATGAAGTTCCTCCAACATCAAATGGACTAGGCGAGGAGCAAGGAAAATCATGAGTCTCCAAGTGACTCAAGTGAACATCATCAGTGCACCCATGTAGATGTGTATCATCATAATGTAACAAAGGATGCTGCTACAAATGTAAAGAATATGGTGCTCTAATAATGTCATCATCAAAAGGAGAGATAGGAAGTCCATACTCTTCATGTGGAACAATAAAAGAGAAACCTTTCACCCATACTTCATTAGGATGAATGCTGCAAAGTTTGGAAATGTAGGATGTAGGAGAAAAAACCAACTCACCCAAATGATCAGAAAGTGCAAAATTTTCATCATGTGAAGGATTCATAGGGGTAGGATTATGCACCTCCCTTAAAAATGGAAAACTTTCCTCATGGGTTGATTCCAAGGTGGTGGAATCATGCACTTCTTCAAAAAGTGTGTAACCATTTTCAAGAGGAAACTCAAGTTCCTCTTCCACCACAACAAGTGATTGGATCTCATCAAGACCATCTTCAAACACATCAAGAACCTGCAATTTTTCATGTTTCTCATGATCCCTCATGTCATGAGAATCCTCCAAGCAATCTACCATCTGACAATCTGAAACATAGGAGGAAGAACAAGTATCTTGCAACCTCTTAAGAAGTTGTTCATTTTGAATTTTGAACTTCTGAATATCTTCATTATTCTTCAAGCAGGATTCATGTAACCATTCACTAATCTCAATCACATTGTTTCTATCAAAAAGCAAAGACCTGAAATTACCTTTGATGTTGCACATTTCTCTTTGAATTTTCTCAATGTCTTCAAGGAAGGATTGATCCTCTAATGAAGAAACTTTCCAACAAGAATTTGATACCAATGCTTGAGTGTCATGGAGTATGCTAAGGACCTCATGGATATCCATTTCACTCATCTTCAAAGAGATTTCACTGAAGGATGGTTCATGGGAGTGAACCTCCTCTTCTTCTTTCTTCTTGATTTGATCAACTTCTTGAAGCTCAAGTGGTGATGGGGAAATTGATCTTGGTTCTTCATTATCTGTCACAAGGTCTTTATCTTCATGCTTATAAGAACTTTGTATTGCAACAACATTTTCAAATCTGATCTCTCTGTCACCAACATAGAGTTGTGAGCACCCATCAGTAGGTACTCTTTCATAGTTCAGTGATCCATCAATAGATTCTCTTTGGTTTGCACAACTGTTATCAGCCAAATTGGCACTTCTCCGTCCGAGTGCTGACATTCATCATGTCGGTACACAAAAGGACAATTGGGATTGAACTAGCCAAAACACTATAGATGTGCATGACCTTTGATGCATTATCCTTAGACCAGCCTTATATATTTTTATTCTGAGTTTTTGGTTGCACACGCGACTATGTGCATTGCAACTCGCGTGTCATACACGAGTATGTACATTGCAACGCACGTGTGCTTTGCATACGCGAGTTCCCTTTGAGCAACCCCGCGTGTCATGCACGCCTTGCCTATATCACGCGAGTATGTGCATTACAACTCACGTGTACCTTGCATATGCGAGTTCCCTTTGAGCAACCTGTGTCATACGCGCCTTGCCTATATCAATACTCGCGTATACTTTGATTCGACCTTAAAAAATATAAATCATGATTAGATGAGATTAGTTGGGCCTTAATCCATAACTATCCTAACTGTCTCAACCATCCTAACCTTCGAATCCTCTCTATTTCCCAAAGTGTAAATAGAGGCCTTGGGATGGGGCTAATCAATCAATTTTTGAAGAGCAAAGTTATACTGGTGGTATACCTTTAGAGCCTTGGAGTAGCAGAACTCAGAGTCCTCGGTTGCAGAGGAGTCCTTGTGTCAGAAGTTGGGTTGTATTCTTACCTATTCACTGTTTGTTAATAAAGAGAATTCTTCTTCCAATCTTGTATTGTGTTTATCCCTTGTATATTGTTTGAATGGATATGTTCAATTATATCATTAATATGATTTTCATTTAACCTATGATGTATATATATATATATGAGATATTGCTTGAAGAATTGGTTCTTTGCAGGTGAAGAGAAGCATCCCTAGAAGCTTTGGAGAAGATTGGAGCGAGAGAAGACCAGGCTTGGATCAACCGTCATAAACCGGGTAAGCCAAGATCTATTCCTATTCTCATTCCATTTTCTGTAAAAGCTGATTGTCTACAAGTCTAATAGTAAGTTGGTAACCCCAGACCCTAGGTTACAAGGGTGTATTGTCCTGTACAACAAAACTAGCGACTCCGCTGGGGAGTAGTCCAACTTGCTGTGGGTTCATCCAGTAGGTGCTTTACCAGTCTTTGTTCTGATTCTGATTTTGAGCGTGGTCATTTTTATCTTGCTTTTAATTTATAGTGTAGTGTGCCCAGAAGCCTTTACTAGTTCTTTTTCCTTGAAAAATTTTTAGTTATATTCGCGGGTTGTTGTTGTACACAGTCGCGTATAAGACCTTGTATATGCGGGTTGCTCTATAAGAGCCACGTGTCGTACGCGGGTTTCCTTCATACACAGTCGCGTATATCCTATAGCAGCATAAAAATTGGGTAGGGTTTGCTTGTCCTTGTCTTCTTTGTTTTTTTGCTTGCTTGGAAGTCTTCTGTTATTTGCATGACTCTGTGAGTCTAAAGTCTTGTGCGTCACACTGGTTGCTTGTGTTCAAGCCTTTGAGCCTTTTTGTTTGAATTTCTTTCATCTTGTGATTTGAAATTGGTCCTCCTACTTGGTTTATAAGTTCAGTGCTTTGTGTCTAGGTCAGTGATCAAGGCTTTAGATACTTTATACTCTGTACTGCATTTTGTGGTGTCAGTTTGTCACTTGTTCTTTTGTGAATCTAGTGGGATTTTTGGGTTCAATAGTTTCTCCAAGTCAGGTTTTTTCTAAGTCTTCTTCTTGTTTGGTTGAAGTAGGTTATTTTGGGCCCTCTATACTTCATTTCACTTATTATGTGCTTTGATTATTCAAACTTGCTCAAAATTCGCATTTAGGTGCATTATAGTTTTTGAAGAATTTGAAAAAGTGAAGAAAAAACATTTTATACTTTTGCATTTCGTTGCATTTAGTCGTTTTCTTTTCAGTATTTTTCAAATAAAATTTCAAAAATTATAAAAAAAAGTCTTAGTTTTCTCGCATTTAGTTTTAATTTCATTAGCTTATATTTGCAAAAAGAAAAGAATTTTGGTTTAAGTAGTTGCAATTTACTTTAGAATTTGCTTTATACATCATTTCTTATCGAGTCTGTAACACCACAGTCTTTCAGGCCATTTACCTTCTGACTAAAAACAACCTTTTAAAATGAACGATATAATTTAAAAATTATTAGCAACTTTTATCTTATAGGCTCATACACCAACTAGCTTAAGCTAAACTTGTGAAATAGGGAGTTTTAACTCTCCACAAGTGTTTAAATTCAGACGTAGTTGGCCATTCAATAGGTAAACCCTCTTCTATGTTGATTGTATCAGGGAAGCTCCTCTCAAACGGGAGTTAAGCACAAGGCTGCGTGGAGGCCTGGACTGAGGAGATAACCCTCTGATTCCTTGTCAAAGCGTAGACCAAGGTTTTTGCGCATTTGGGGACTTCTATCAATACCAGCCTCCAGGCCCCATGCGGTGCTGGTGTTGAAAGGGTTTCGGAATTTGCTACCCTGCCAATGTGTACGAACCAGGCTTGCGATTGTCTCCCCAGACTGTCAGTATAATTGCGGTATCCTTTAGTCTCTTTGACATTTAGGGTTCATACATAGGTACACCAGAAGGCTATTTCTGGTTGAACTTGGACGGGCTTGGAAGGTAACCCCGGTAGAAGGTGTGGGAGGGCGGTGGGTGATTCCTCCGCTTATGCCTAAGAACATCTACAGGGACGCCAAGTAACTGTCTCTCAGCTTTCTTCTGGAAAGCATATCTTATACCCTGTGTGTCTATTGTGGCTTTAGGAAATTTTGTAGTGATTGTTGTTTGGTTTGTTTGTGTTTAGCCGACCTTAGGGTGTGTGAAGAGTCAATTTTCAATCGTGGAGGATCAACCTCTCAGAAAGTCAAGAAGGTTGCAAAACCTTCCTCCGTTTACTACAGTGGAGCCTCCACCGCCCCCTCAAAAGCGGAGATTAGACACAGACGGTTCTTTTGAACCAGTAGGAATTAGTGAAGTTCCAAGTGAAACGGAACTTAGGACAAACCATGTTGATACAACCACAGTAGAGATAGAAGACTTGTAGGCTGACGAGTTTGCAAAAAACTTTAATTCACCTCTTACTAACCTAAATGATCCTATGATCATCCAGGTTCGTCCTTTCAATTCACCTATGATTGGTGTTCCTGTAAGCAGACTTATGGCTAGTGCAAGAGAGAGTCCATCTACCCCCATCTCAGCTATTCCGGCTGAAGGAGTGCCACCTCCCCCGGTTGGTACTCCTAGAACAAATATACCTGCTACTCCCTTAACTCTAGCTAGTCAGGTGGTTCAATCACCGGCTTCCACAAATGTAGTAGGCACTTCTGGTGGGGTGGTCACTGGGATTCCCAGTGCACCGTCTGCTTCACCCTCTTTTGCATACACTGCTCGGAGTGGTCCTGTTGGATCCTCTTCATTTGTCCAGGGTTTTCTGTGGAATGGGGGGCACATTCCCCCATCCACTCCATATGTAGGCCCCACACCTACATCTATAGGGATGCAGTTTGGAAATACTAACTCTTATGGTCAAGGTTTTCAAACGCCAGTTTCAGCTCCTTTTGCAAGCTCTCCTTTCTCGCTTTTTAGCAGAGGGATACTTGATCCTATTTTCCAAACTCCAGTTTCAACTGGAGCGGCTCAAACCACATACACTGCACCACATATGAATAATCCACTGGCTTATGGGTGGAATCCTTTTCAAAGTAGTCCGATTACTTCGCAACCGGTAGCTAGGGGCAACTCGCCTTTACATTTGGGAACTTGGGGGCAAGTCCTTCTACTTCCCAAGCTTGTGCTTTTCAAGCTCCGGTTAGGCCCAAACTTCTTTTCCTGACAACTTTAAACTTGTCAGATTTGTTCAAGTTAATGAATGAGCCGATGAAACATGATGCCACCTGGCCACCTGTCCCTACCAAGTTACCCTCGGATATTCCAAAATTCGAAGGCAAAGTTGGTGAAGACCCAGGGGCTCATATCACCACCTTTCACTTGTGGTGCTCTTCCAACTCGCTAAACGATGACACCGTTCGGTTGAGATTGTTCCAAAACACTCTGACTAGTGCCGCAACAAAGTGGTACATTGAACTGCCCTCAGCTGCATTTGATAGTTTTTGGGACTTAGCTAATGTGTTCCTTAACCATTTCCAACTTCCTGTCTGGTATGATGTCGACACAGATTTATTGTCCACCTTTCGACAGGAGAAAGCCACTCACATTTTGGATCATATCCAAGAGTGGCAAAGGCGGAAGAGGCTCATTAAGGCCACTATCCCTCCCAAGTTTTTGTTAGAGTGGTTCCTTAAGTCCTTATTGCCGTATATATCTAAGGATGTATCCACTTCGGGAGTAACTAATGCGGAAGAGGCTATCCTCAAGGCCCAGCAGTTAGATTTGATATACTCTTAGTCTGGGATTCTATATGAAATCATCCCGGATGCACTGCGGCCAACACATAGTGTTGAGAAACCTAAGCCTGGACCCCATGCTGATGGCGTGGTTGGTTCAGTTAAATCTCCCACTGTAGAGTCTTTGGTGAAACAACTCCACGAGTTGTCCGTTAAACAATCTACAACAGAGGCAGCAAAGGCTGCACCTTCATCCCTAAACACAAACGTTTTTGCTCAATCTTCCCAAAAGGGCAATCAACAGCCCTGTGGGAAAAAGAAAAAGGGGAAGAAAGGTGAGGGAAACCAAAACAAGCCAAAACCCACAAATAATGTTGATGGGGGCAAAAAAGAGAAGAAGAAAGTGAAATTTCCCTATAAGTTGTGCCAGGAAGATCACTGTTGATTAAGTTGTCATTGATGCCAACAGTGCCTGGTTATTGATGCCAACAGTTGAGTCTTGGTGCCCCTTGTGGAGCCCCTAAGGGTTAGTGTTTGTTTTGTGGTTGTCTGTGTCAAGAGGAGACCTTTTGACTTTGCCCAAGCCCAACTCTGAAGCCCTTGGAGGCCTTGGGACAATGGCAAAAGCCCTGAACTTCCTGGAGAGTGGTCAAGTTGGTTTAATCAAAATATTAAGGTTAATAAATTTTTTTTAATTAAAAAGTTTTGTAAATGAATCAAATTTTTTTTTTAAAAAGAAAAAAAGGGGGTTTTAATAAATAAAACAATTATTTATTAAAATAGTTTAATAAATAATAATAAAAAATTTTAAATGTTTAAAAATAACTTTTTATTCAATATTAAATTCATTAAAATAAGGAAATTGTTCATTCAAAATAAAAGATGATAAATATACTCATTAAATTAAGGAAGTCAATTATCTTATTGTGTCATATAAATATATGAACATTTGACAACTTAAAGATATAGTTTTTGGAAGTTAATGGGAAAAACAGGTTTTGGAAATTCATGGGCTGAATATAATTTTCTGGCGTCCTTGAATTTATCCAGCAAGCTTAAAATTTCTGTTTAGAAGGTATATGAAATTTCCTGTGCTCTCACGTTGTTGCAAAAGCTAAATGGAACCAACATGTTCGTTTGACTTGCTGAAGAGGTTAATCGTTGGCACAAGGGTTTGAACGGTGCTGTTTATTTAAAGCAAACTCGATTGTTTTGGGATTATCTTATTGCATGCTACTGGCATGCAGCATATTGAGAACTCGCTGAGAATTTTGCCGGTGATTGAAAGTCGAAAACGGGAGCAACCCGCCTTCTGCCCATATAGCAGGTCGGTCTGTCATCGTAGATATTAAGCCGCAATTCAATTCTGGCGAAAAGAGAAATTGGGCCAAATCCGAAAAACATATAGCTTAGAATGTTTCAAGGAGATTGATCGATCGCGCTTCTTGCTGTCATCCATTCCATTTTCTCAGAATTTGCGTGTGAAGGTTTTTGGGTTAAAGCAGATGATTTACACTTACCGTGGCTGATTGATGCCAGCAGTTCAGTTTATGCCATTTCGAATGTCAAAATTATAGGTAGCATGAGCATTCAAGTGCGATTGGTGACTCAAATTTGGACGGCTGTCTCTCTCTCTCGCTCTTTCTATCTAGGACTTGGAGAAGCTTGATGGTGAAGTTTCCAAAGACATCAGGAGATACACAGCGAATTGAATGACCTCCAACCTTTATGACATTGAATGTCTTGTGCAAACAGCAGCCTTAACATCTTCGCTGGGGTTAAGTTTTGGACTGAGGTAAATCCATGGCGGTTTAACTGTGGTAATTTTTATGACTGAATGTTTTTGGTTCAAATTAGCAATTGTTTGGAAAGAGACTGTGGACTGAAAATTTAGTAAACAGTCATATTTCAACAGCAGTAAACTAACATTTCTGTGGTGACTGAGGAAACTTCTTTTAGCAGTGTACTGATATTTGATGGGATACAAAAAGCAGCAATTTGTTTGAGTATTGGGATCGCCACAGTATACAAAGACAAATTTATTGAAGCTATCCACAGATCTCTGTACATACTTGGTGTTCTATGTAAGGAAGGAAGAATGCAGTGTTACTCTGTCAAGCATACATATCAAAGGAGCACATACAAGTGAAGGTCTGAACTTGTTCAAGCAGGGATATCAAGTATGTAAAAGTCAATCTGGAAGACAAGTGCAATTTTTGGTTACTGTGTTAAAAATTCTGATAGCTCAGAGTTCAAGCAAGCCTTGAAAAACTACAGCAATGAAGGCATGTTCAAGCAGTGTTGAGTTAAGTAAGAACATAATCTTGTAGACATCATTATAGTCACGTGTTAGCATTGGTTGGCTAAATCAGAGTGCCTACATGTGCTTCATCAAGTTGAAAAGGTCAACTCCTAGAGTTTTATGATGACATTCTTTGTGACTAAGTATTGACTTGATAAGATATGATAAGTGAAAGATTGATTTGGTGATGAGACAAAAATCAATTAGCAGTTGATAAGATTGACTACATGATCAGTTTATCATGTTGACTATATAAGTAGGTTAGCAGGATGATCATATGAACAGTTGAACAAATTAGC
>LPNX010531463.1:0-21525 GCA_001517045.1 Pseudotsuga menziesii | reverse complement strand
TATGAGCAGTTGGTTTGACCCAGGTGGTCTAGTACACAGTTGGTTGAATTCAGATTGATTGATTCAGATGATGTGAACAACAACTTGATTGGTACAGCTAGATTGCGCAAGTTGATGAGCAGTGGACAGTTGATGAGCAGTGAACAGTTGATGAGCAGTAGTCAGTTGATGAGCAGTGAAAGTGGTTTTGCAGTGTGGTATAGATTGTGCAGTGTGGTACAGGTGTTGGATAGCAGGTCCGCATGATCAGTGCAGTTTGTGGTTCAGTAGTTCAGTTTCTATCTTCATACAGGGTGGCAGGACGAGGCAAGGAAAGGAGGTCGTAGCCTCCTTCCGGTGGAAGCCGAAAAACTAGGGAGTGGCAGCTTCCTTCAGGTCGTAGCCTGTAAATCAAGGGGGTCGTAGCCTCCTTCCAGTTGAAGCTGGAAAAATTGAAGTCTTTGTAATAAGGGGGTTTGCCTCCTTCCAGTTATTTCTGGAAAACTATTTTAAAAAGGCTTCCGTGGTTTTCCCCCCAGGACTTGGGTTTCCACGTAAAAATCTTGTGTACTGTGTTGCTATGCTTTCTATGTGATGATGATGATATGATGATGATAACAATGCTAATGATCATACAATGATAATGTGACAATGCAAAATATTGAATAAGTTGTTGATTATAAAAGTTGGAAAAAGTAATAAAGACTTCACACTGATTCACTCCCCCCCCCTCTCAGTGTCTACAATCTGACCGATCAATGCCCTCTAATGGATCAAGCTCAGAAGCTGCTCAAAAATCAACAGCCGGTTGTCCTAAAGGATCCATTTCCCCAAGGACAGAATGCAACTTCAGTTTCTAACGTAGCAGGGGGCACTGCTAATGCCCCTGACCAAAATTATATCAACATGGTTTGATCCCAGACATTACTCCAGACTAGAAACAAGAACTATGAGACAGAGGCTCCTGAAAAGGGTAAGTCTATAGGTGAAACTTCTAACCCTCTCACAATTGAAAAACCTAGTAAAACTATGCCTAAGATACCAAAAGATGTCTTCAAGAAAACATTGCACAATCCTAATGCTAGGGCTGCAGCCAATTACTCTGTAGTTGAAGATTTAGCCCAAACTCCATGTGTGATGTCAGTTTTGGAGGTGTTACAGAGTTGTCTCGCCCAACGAGATGCACTCTTAGCAGCCTTAGGTAGTATGGATTCGTCGAGCCTTATGGCGAAGTTTAATTTGTCTGATGTCAAAATTCGCCTGCCATATCATGTGGCTTTGTCAATAGATGTCATCCATGGTGGAAAAACCATTGGAAGGTCAGTTGTTGACGAAGGTGCTTCCACGTGTGTCATGTCCTTGTCTAGTTGGAAGGTTATTGGATCTCCAGAGTTAGTTCCATCGAACACCCTACTTACTGCTTTCGACGGAAGGTCATTTCGTCCACATGGTATCCTACCAGCTTTTGAGATAAAGTTGGCAAAGAAGGCAATGTCTGTTGAAGTAGAGGTAATTGATGCGCTGTTGGATTATAACTTGCTTCTGAGGAGAAGTTGGACTTATACTATGTGTGCAATTGCATCAGTCGTTCTTCGGGTGGTAGTGTTTCCGCACGAAGGGAAGTTGGTTACAGTAGACCAACTCAGTTTCACTCGAAAGGGCCGTATGGAAACTAATGAGTCGACCGTGCCATTGGTTGATCAGGTCAAACCTATGTTATCACCTGCCTTATAGTTGCCTGCTTAAGGTGGATCCAGAATGGATGGTAGAGGGGCAAGCAACTAAGGGGTGGAACCACGACTGCCTAGACTCCCAAATGGATGGTTGTCACGCCAATCAAGGCAGCCTTCACTTTAGGTTATCCTAGTCCAGGACAACAATGGGGGAGACCCAGATCTACTCCCGACAGGAGGGATCGAACTTAGACACCAGAAGAAGATCAGATGGGGCTTCAGGGTACTTAAGGTGCAAGGTGAATGGGAACCCTAGCTCTAGGGTTTAGGTACTAGCAACTGTCTTGGGAAACGTAACTATGACAGGGCGAGCACAAATAGAGTTGGAACTATCCAGTACCTAGAAATCAGACTCAATAAAAAGTGTTTGAGCTATCAGTGAATGTTGGTAGATGGCAAAGGCTAAGACCCTAAGAGCAGTGCTAGCTTGGAGATCAGTGCTTTGTATGCATTGAGCAATGGAGTCAGCAGTAAGACAACGTTTCAGGAAACCCACTTGGGAAACACCTTGATCTACGAAACCAGAAAGCAATTGGTCCAGAAAAGCCAAGGTACAGGAAACCCAGCTCAGTAGATAGCTAGCGTTAGGGCCTAGGAAGACAAATCTGAAGCTTTAGGGGGTACCGGAAGGCTGATGGCTCAGCGTTGAGGATGAGAAGAGATCAGGGAGACCTGATCTACAAGCCCAAATCAGGAAAACAACAAGAAAATCAGATCTAGAAAAATCAAAATCTGATGATGGGGCTAGGAGGTTGAAAACTGATTTTTTCAGACCTAGGGCAAACTAAGATAAATTAGCACAGCGTTGAGGGTGTTCTGGGATGCTTGGGACCCGATCTATCAACCTATCATGTCAAATTTCAGAAAAACCTACTTCCGGAAAAGGCCAATTTTCAGTGAGGGCGCTAGGGCAGTTTCAATCTATTTTTCAGATCTCGGTCAAACTGTTGAGCCTCTTAACAGCGTTGGGGTTGATTTGGACTGCCCAAGACCCGATATATCAATCTGTGAAGTCAGAAATCAGAAAAACACAAAACCCTAGCAGGTCAATTTTTTCAGTGGGGGTTATGCAGTTTTCTGCTGAAAAATCAGATCTAAGTCAATCTATGAGGAATTTGACCAGCGTTCCAGTTGATTTAGTTAGGGGGAGGCCCGATCTATGAAACCCAGAAATGGTTTGGCAAAAGATCAGACGGTTCCCTGATTATTTGATTTTTTAGGTTTTTATGGTTTAGGAGTTTTCAGAAAAAATAGTTAAATTTCAGCAAGGTACAATGGAATAAGATCAGAAAAGAAGAACTTACCTGTGGATCTTACCTAGATAAGCTTGAAGAAGTCTGTAATAGTGACGATCCTAGCTATCCTGATCAATCCTGGAAGATCCCCGTGATTTCTATGGCATATGCAAGCTCCAAGCCATCAAAGCGCCCCCTACCCTGCATGAGCACACGTCAACCATATCAGATTTGCACATACAAAATAAAGAAACTGAATGTTACAAGACAGTAAATTGAAGTAATCATAGATCGCAATGAAACTAATGAAAACCCCCTGATCCAAAACAAAGAGAACCGAGCGAGTTGAGGTCCCCCTACAAAAACACTCCAGCCAAAACGCCCTCCTGTAGACAAAATAATGATAGCCACAAAAAAAAAATAGATCTCACGAGAATTTCAACGATGCTTGTAAGCTGAAGACAAGCTAATCACCATTAGAGCACATTAGATGCAAAGCAAATCTAGAAAATTTCCACAGAAAAAGTCTTTCTAATATTCAGATCCAAGAGCCAAAGACCCCTTACAAATGAGAAGCTCTCTCCTTTAAATAAAAATGAGAGAACCTCGATCATAACCAAATCCTAACCACTTTCAAAACGAGTGGCTAAGATTAAAAAATACAATGTTCTAATCAATGGTTGAGATGAGCTCAACATACAATACATGGATCAATATAATTATAATTTACCAAAGTAGACATAAACCACTCAAATAAAGGGAACCCACTCAACAAGGTGGGTCCAAGGAGTGTTTGACTAACTCCCTTTGGGTGTCCCCATGGCACAATAAATAATATAACAATTTAAAATTTTGACTTTTGTGCCTCCTTGAGGAAACGTGGGTCTCCCAAAAAACTCCAGAAAATATATAAAATTTGCCCAAAAATAGGTGCGGGCCCCATAAAATGCTGAAACTGCTGGAGAAGGTGTGGAAGACATCACTCTCATCATTGTGACTCACCCCATGCCATTTCTTTGCCTCAGTAGCCCAAATCGATTTCTTCAATAGCCATTTGATCATTTTTTAATTTGCCTTGAGAAACGTGATACTGCTAAAACAACCTCCTAGGGTGCCTGCGTTGTCAAATTGAACCCTCCAAGCTCTCTGGGATGGGAGTACAATGGTACAAACAAGTGGCTGCACCCCCCTATGCCCATACAACGCCCTAGGAGATCCAACTAAAACATCTCCCTGCTCAAACAAATCAATCTGTGAAGAAAAACTGCATCAGAAAAGCAGAATAAGCCTGATCACATCTGTAAGTGCCCGGAACTGGAAATAAACTTTCTCATTGGACTCAAAGAGTCCCAATCCATCAAAGGTGTATACTCATACCCGTCATAGGTCTCTGTCTAATCATCAATCATAACCAATAAACAATATAACCATCTGTGAATAATCAGACACCAATAATAACTCAGAATAGATCAATCTGCTGCAAGTGTTGAGAGTTTAAACCATGCTCTACAACTCATTCACGTAACAAAATCAACAAGTAGCATTCATTTCACTGGCGGTACATCAACAAATACTTATAAATATCAGGCTTTATTTATTATTACTTAGACTCAGACTTTCAAGACTATACTCACTTCATAGCTGTAGTCATTTTGCTAGTTAAGGGTGAAAGGTGGAAATGACAAGGCTAAGGCAAAGGATGACCTCCCACTCAACATCATGACACTTTGGACAAGGAAAGGGAGAACTCACTATAACCAATACTGGACAAACAACAACACATGGAATGGCAGTGCCTCATAAATGGGTGAATTGTTCAGAGAGTGCTTATTCAACTTAGGCATTATGTCTACATCAATCTTGATCCCATTTCATTAGGATCGCATTTTATTCTGTGGCCATTTTGGCCTATATGAACCCTTTGGGACTTCACCAGTGCTTAAAAGCACAGCTAATCGCAGCTTTCATCCGGGCCATATTTATTTTTAACAAGGTCAGCAATTCTTTGATATAACATTTTTTAACCATTGCTTTTTGGACCTTTTCTTATACTCTTCAAAGAGTATTTTTGCATTTCATTACTCTTGCCCTTATTACATATGTTAAGAAACACAGTTTTACAATTTTCATTTTCCATGGGCGCATATTTAATATTTCAATAAAAGTAGTACATGAGTTTTCAGTTTTAGCCAACGACATCTCAAGTGACTAGGGGGAATTCTGCACAGTGCCAAACATCTAGACAACCGACCAGAATGATTTAGGCATACTATCCAACGTACCAAAGGCAAGTTTTGTCACCAACTCAGAGCCGAGACACAATGTAAACAGGGAGGCTTGTCCAACAAAGGTTCTAGCGGGAAAAAAGGTCCTCCATGCCATAAGTCAAGAAGTCAGTCAGGTTGAAAATTAAACTGGAAGATAATGGATGGGTGAAAACAATGAGCTGATGGAGCCAACACTAGCAAGCCAAAACAATGGTGGGAATGACTACCTCTATTCTCCCTAAGGAGGGCAAAACCAATGAGTATAGATCAAGAACTTCAAAGCCAAAGTAAGGACATCAATACATAGTATAAGATACAACCAAGTCCATATAATTATGACCGCCAAATCATGATACCACAAGTCAATACATGTCACAAGAATCAATATAAGAGCAATAATAACCATAACACAATATAAAATGCTGAGTCATATCCATGCAATATAATCCATCTGAAACATCGCCTATACAATGAGAAAGTACTGATATAACACTGGGCATCCACTACTGCTCTGAAATGACATAAATGGCTACATCGGTCCTCAAATCTGAGTGTCCTGAGACTCAGTCCTGAGATGGGAGAGTTCAATAGTCCACAAATATAATCATGATCCATAAAAGATATTCATCTCAGCATATCATATGTAAGAGATCTGGTTGAACAATGCACTGTGTCTGAAAAATAGAATATAGTAGGCTGGCTACTATATATGTGATAACAACCTGCTTCCGAGAGCTTAAGGGCTGGAATGTATTCATCGTTAATGGGCACATTCGATATCCCAGCGCCGATTAATTACTTAGGTTCTACTAGTGTAGGGAAGTCTATCGCAACGGTTAGCGATAGAACCGATCCTTGGGTTCATCCTTCCCGTTACAAACCTAAAGTGCCCTTATCAGCAGTGGAAGTAGCGTATCAAGCTATCATTAATACCACTGTTGATCCCGTTTCGGTTCCCCCTACAGTCTCAGAGAAACCGAAAGAAGCCTATCTACCTACTTGGGCAGAGAACTCTTTGTATACGGACGATTGCTTAGACATGGTTTTGCCTTCAGACAAAGCCATTTTGGAAGCTATGAGCGGGCAAAATAAGATCTGCGAAGATCTTCATCATAGATCCTACTTTCTTCCAGAGTTGAGTAGGATTGAAAATCAAGAGTTCCATGTGAGACTAGCAAGTGATGCTGATATACCAATCGATCCCTTACCAAGGGAAGGAATCTTTGCTGAGGGGAATATGGCAAACATTTTCGTTACTATCCCTATCAAGATCTCTGCAAACCCCAACATTGTGGAAAATGTATATATTGGTGCAAACTGCTCTCCGGAGGAGGTTGCTATCTATACAGCCTTATTTAAAGAGTTCCGCAACGTGTTTGCCTGGTCATATGAGATGATGCTAGGCATAGATCCATCGATAGTCAAACATGAAATCCGAACCTATCCTGATGCCAAACCAGTTCGACAAAAACTACTTGTCAATCCACGCAAAGCGGCAGCCGTTAAGGCTAAAGTTCAAAAGTTGCTGAAAATTGGTTTTATTTACCCAATAGCTTTGACAGAATGAGTATCCAATCCTGTTCCTGTCGATAAAAAACAAGGGACGATACGTGTATGTACTGATTTTCGCGATTTAAACAAAGCTTGTCCTAAGGATAACTACCCCACACCATTCATAAATCAAATCATTGATGCTTGTGTGGGGAGTGAGGTTTTTTCGTTTATGGATGGTTTCTCCGAGTATAATCAGATTCAAATCAAACCGAAAGACCAACATAAAACGGCTTTCATCTGTCCTTGGGGTACATTTGCATACAAGAAAATGCCTTTTGGATTGAAAAATGCAGGGGCTACCTTTCAGCGGGCATTGAATTGTCTTTCATGACATTAAGTCTATTGTCAAACCCTACCTAAATGATCTGTCAGCGCATTCTCATAAGAGGGTCGATCATCCAGATCACTTGCATTTAATTTTTTAACGATGCAGGCATTACAAAATACGCTTGAATCCCCACAAGTGTGTTTTCTGTGTCGAGTCACGTAGGCTGCTTGGGTTCATTGTTTCTAACAAAGGTATTCAGGTGGATCCTTTGAAAGTTGAGGCCATTGTAAATCTGCAGCCTCCTCGTTCCATCAGGCAACTTCAGAGCCTGCAAGGAAAGTTTAACTTTCTTTGACGTTTTATCGTGAATTATGCCAAGATCACCAAAGGTTTCATGCGCCTGTTGAAGCAAAACACCCAATTTGTATGGGATGAAACCGCACAACTTACGTTCAAGGCATTAAAGAAAGCTTTGTCATCAGCACCTTTATTGCACCCGCCAAATTACTCTCGTGATTTTATATCGTATCTGGCCGCATCCGAGTCGACCATAGGGGTAGTGCTAGCCTAGGAGGATGATAAGCTCCAAGAGCATGTCGTCTACTATCTTAGTTGTGCTTTAGCTGGCCCTGAACTTAGGTACTCCCACGTCGAAAAGTTGGCGTTAGCAGCTGTGTATGTTGTTTAATTACTGCTTTGTCATAGGTTTTAAGTGATAGCAAGGTAATTGTTTTAACATTTTAACTTAAGTGTAGTGGAAGTCAGAGGTAAAAATTGCCTATATTGGGTAAAAATATGAAATGGTGTTTTTTATTTCTATTTTTGGACTATTTATAGAAACAATTTCAAAATGTGGGTTTTTTAACCAATAGTTTTTAATTTCTATCAAAATCAAACTAATACCATGTCATGTTTTCCTAATGCAACAGGTCCAAGGTTACTTAAAGTAATTATTCACTCATATAAGATAGGATTTTGGTCATTTATATGCATTTTTGCATCTATACCTAATCTGCTTTAACCCTAGGACCACTACTTTGACCACAGACTATGGTTTTTAACCCCTATTACCTTGTCTATACCATTGTTCCTCCATGGATAGGGCTTTCCTTCCATGAGTACCCTAGTTTAGAACATATTGATTGTCTTTTGGTACTCATGCCGCATTTGTCGTAGGTTTAGGGGAGCCTTCTTAGCTATTTTTCACGCCAAATTGAGCCTCATTTTGATCTCTTTTTACAAGCCATCCCCTTTATAAGACTCCCCGCCCCTATGGAGTTTCTTTAGGCCCAGGTCTAACTCCTCGAAATAGACTTGATAGCCGAGTAAACTTGTCCATCCAGGCTCGTTAAAAATATGTGAATGGGCATCCACATTGGTGGTAGGTTATCACTTTTTTCGACCATGTGGAATAGTACAAGAAAGGATCACTCTCTTTTCTACGGAATTGAGAAGAGTATTCTCAGGCATAGGTTTATCACTTTTCCGAACCTGAGGGACTAAACTTACAGAAAAGGAGCGCTCGATATGAGCTTAGTTTTCTCTTTTTCTTGCTCTAGACCTACACATGAAAAAGATCATGAGTGTACTTTATGCCTTTGTCATGTTCGTTAAACACGAAAGAACAAAGCATCAAGTTTATTGTTGTAAGCCCCATTCCTCACAATCAAATGGATCTTTCCGAGTGATCTTGCTTTCCTTCACAGTCGTAAAACTCAAGCTATAAGCTGCTCTTGAAAGAGCGTTGGGTAGGTGGTAATTTAACCTTTTTCGGACCTCCCTGAATAAGTACCAAAAAGGTGCGTCTTACTTCTTCGGAAGATAAGAGAGTTATTTTGTGGTATGTTTTATACTTTTCCGGCCCCAGGAGACTAAGTTGGACGAAAAAGGACCCCTTGGAGTCTTCTTCGGAGTTTTCAGACTCTCTAAATATGAAAACACCAACGAGCATGTACTAGTTCAGCCTCGTAAAATCCACGAATCAATGACATTATCAAGCATTATTCTCTCCCCTCTTCAAGCTTGTCAAAAATGAAGAGAGACCTGAGTTGACTTTCCTGGACTCGTTAAAATTTAACATGAAAGATAAGGAAGAAGTATTCTTTTTGGGTTACAGACGATGGCAGCTTGTCCTCCTTGAACATAGCACTCTCTAAATTTTCCAATACCCATGTCTCAGTGTACACTTTCAGCTCAGCTATCACTTTGAGTTTCTTACTCCACTTGTCCTTTATACATGGGGAATCTGATCATGTCTCCTACATGAAAGATAGGTCTAGTTGTCCTATCTGCAAAGTTAAAAGCTGCCTTGGGTCATCTCTGTGTCGTGCTCACTATTCAAGGATTTATCCATGCATCTGATTATTATCCTGATTCCATCATTATCCTATCTGAGTATTACTTGTGTCTACCTTCCCTTATCCAGTTCCTAGTCACTCTTGTGATCCGTTGGAGGATCTATTGCCTTCCTCATCACAGGATAGTTTCTCATTAGTACTTCCTGAAGATGACGACATAGAGTTTTGACGATGGTAACTTAGGATTCACTATCATCTTTGGTGAACTCCTTTGCTTCAGTTGTCAGTTTCACCTATTGCTTGACAATCTGTTGAATCATTTCCATGTTCAACTCCAACACATCTATTAATATGGCCTGGATTGTACTGGTTCCTTTGGATTTTGATGAAGACCTTAGGTTCACATCTATAACCTAAGTTGCGCAAGATTGTGTTATGTTCACCTACACAGCTTCCAGATTTTGAAGACTCGTTATTGTATATTGTGGCTTCGATCCACCTTTGTAATATACATGGTCTTGTACCCGTATCATATGATGTAATCAAATATTGTAAAGGAGCTAGTGTTCCAGTATATTGAACATGGCATCCTCAGATATGATTTTGTATATGACATTGATATGTATTTGTTTCAGGTACTTCCTCTGCTGCCTTGGACTTCTGAGTTATCCAAGCTAAAGATTATAATGTATTTCGACCATCGCTTCCCTCTGAACTCACACATTAGGGAGCATATGTTATCATCCAAATTGGCACTTCAAGTGCTGACAAAAGGACAATTGGGATTGAAGTGGCCAAAACACTATAGATGTGCATGACCTTTGATGCATTATCCTCAAACCAGCCTTATATATTTTTATTCTGAGTTTTGGGTTGCACACGCGACTATGTGCATTGCAACTCGCATGTCATGCGCGAGCATGTGCATTGCAACCTGCGTGTACCTTGCATACGTGAGTTCCCTTTAAGCAACCCGTGTGTCATACGCGCCTTGCCTATATCAATACTCGCGTATACCTTGATTCGACCTTAAAAAAATATAAATCATGATTAGATGAGATTAGTTGGGCCTTAATCCATAACTATCCCAACTGTCTCAACCATCCTAACCTTAAAATCCTCTCTATTTCCCAAAGTATAAATAGAGGACTTGGGATGGGGCTAATCAATCAATTTTTGAAGAGCAAGGTTATGCTGGTGGTATACCTTCAAAGTCTTGGAGCAGCAGAACTCAGAGTCCTCGGTTGCAGAGGAGTCCTTGTGTCAGAAGTCGGGTTGTATTCTTACCTATTCACTGTTTGTTAATAAAGAGAATTCTTCTTCCAATCTTGTATTGTGTTTACCTCATATATATTGGTTTAATGAATATGTTCAATTATATCATTAATATGATTTTCATTTAAGCTCTGATATATATATATATATATATATATATATATATATATATATATGAGATACTGCTTGAAGAATTGGCTCTTTGTAGGTGAAGAGAAGCATCCCTAGAAGCTTTGGAGAAGATTGGAGTGAGAGAAGACCAAGCTTGGATCAACCGTCATAAACTAGGTAAGCCAATATCTCTTCCTATTCTCATTCCATTTTCTATAAAAGTTGATTGTTTGCAAGTCTAATAGTAAGTTGGTAACCCCAAACCCTAGGTTACAAGGGTGTATTGTCCTGTACAACAACAACCCCCATCAGTAAAGATTGTGTGCTTGTATTCACTTTCCTCCTTATGTTCTTCTCGGCAATCACCTTGAGGTAAGTAATTCTCCCCTTCTTGATTCTCTATTTCTTTCTGTAATTGTGTATCTAGGCTCTTTTCACAAGTAGGCTGATTTTTTCTCATTTCATGCTCCTCCAAACTTGTGGATTGTTGATTGTCCCTTAATGAATTCACATTTGAATTATTGTTCCTAAATTCATTCAACCAATCATAAAATTATTCAAAATGAATGGTCTTATGTGTCTCTCCATGATGGAAACTTCTACTACCCCCTGCTGCCAACTTACCCCTAAGTTGGCTAGCCATCAATTCAGATCCTTGCATAAGTTGCTTGGTCTTATCATCAAAAAATGAATTCAGCCATTTCTTAAACTCATCTCTATCATCCACAACTTCAATAGGTTCCAAGACCATGCTCTAATGCCACGGTTATGTCCCTTATTGGAAATTTGGAGAAATGCACAAATTGGGCAAAATTTGAGCTTAACTAGTCACCACTCTAGAGGGTTCCAGCTTTCACGAAATGGTCCCGAATTTGAAAGGATATGGTATGGTGAGTATTAAAACATCCCAAGTTATTTTATGGATACTTTGTATCAAACTTTAGACCTTTGCAAACTATTTTGGGGCTAATGACAAAAAGACCAAAATTACTAGGAAATTGTATTCAAATCCCCCCAAGGGTGATGGCCAAACTAACTCTCCAAATCAAATACGACCCTCACAAATTTAATAACAGAGTATGGGAATGAGTATCAGACATCAATGGTTGTCCTTAATCATGTTTATTAAGTTCTGCAAATGGATTATGGTCTGCAACATTTGTAGGGTAACTTTCAGTGAAATTGCATAACTAGCTTGATTTTGACATATGAAAGGTGGAGTTAAAGTTTCAGATCGGGATGTGACATATAGGGACCATACACAGAATACCAATGAATTCCCCAACAGTATCAAACACCATAGAAATCCCTTCATACAAGTCCGGTATACAACTCATTCAGTATGGGAGTCAAATACATGAAAACTAGTGAATTAGTAGCACGGAATTGCAAGAGTTTCACATATGGATTTCTTGGATTTTGACCCACAGAGCATAGGGACATGAAATTAAAGAGTAACACATCATATATGGCTATCACAAAATCATCAAACTCAGATAACATCCCTCATACAAATCTAATACTAAACTCCTACAAGATTGAAGCTAAAGTCATGGAAACTAGTGATTCAATGGCATGTGAATGCAAGCTTTTCACACATGAGTTTATTGGATTTCGACCCACAGAGGATATGGACATTAAATTACAGAGTAATACATCATATATGGATTTTCCAACATCATCCAACTCATATAATATCCCTCATACAAATCTGGTATAAAACTACTTCAAGATTGAATCCAAATCCATGAAGACTAGTGATACAAGGGCATGAGTATGCAAGCTTTTCATAAAGGTATCTCTGATATTTCGACTTACAGAGCATGTGGACATAATATTACAAAGCCATACATCATATATTGATACCCCATCATCATAAAACTCATATAAATGTCCTCATACAAATCTGATATAAAGCTACTTCAAAATTGAAGCCAAATCCATGAAAACTAGTTATTGAAGAGCATGGGGAATGCGAGCCTCTCATTCATGTATTTCTGAGATTTTGACTTACAAAGCATATGGAGATGATATTACAGAGACATACATCATAAATCAAAGCTTGGGCATCAACCATCCTCAGCAAGGCGCAAGAATCACTCCAACAAGTGCACCATCAATTGTGAGTGTGGGGAAATGAAGAAGAAGTAATGAGAGAATGGGGAGATAGATGAGAATTCGATTGTAGGACTGAGAGGTCTGAATGGCCTTTGCATCAACCAACTTGGAAAGGAATCCAACTCCCTCGAAATTGGATCACTAGCAGGGTAAGTGCGCACTCACCATGCAATGGACAAGCAATAGCTCTCCAAAAATGCAAAAGGCCAATTAACAAATGATCAAAAGCTATTCTCATTCTTCATGACATCCTTTTGTTAACTTCATGAGGCCTCCTAAGGTCGAATTTCTTTTGATGAGCTTCCTCCAATTCATCTTAGTGGTTTAGTAAGTCTCATGACACTTGTCTTCCTCTTCATGCTCCAATTCTTTCCCCAATTCGAACGGTTGCCTCTAACTCCCAAATTCGACCTCTTGGTAGCTATTTTTAGCCTTGACATGTTAGATTTGTCATATGTCAGCAATCAGGTCTGAATTTGTCATACTTATCATAGAATCTTCCATCATTTGTTGTCATATAGTGCATAGAATCTCCTTCCAAGTGGCACACCTTGTGTTCTAGTCTCTTCCTCTTCCATGGAACTTACCCTCATTTACCAATTCGACTTCCTTGGCTCATTATATGATATTTGACACCACATTACCATCCAATATGTTACATTACCCATGTGTTCGAATTTGGATGAATATCATGCCAAGTGTGCGGGGAATTTAGTCACCCAAAGTCTTGACAAGCTTCCAAGTGTCTTCATGAACTCATGCCACCTTATTTTCTTAGCATTTATCATTTATGTGACCCAATTAAATGTGAATATGATAAAATAAAGTCCTTTTGGGTCCCATATCCCCTTATTACAAAATTTATGTCTCCATCTCAACCTAGGGAACTAGTAGGTTGGTGAAACATTATTTGCAAATAGTCTTATTTGGAATTTATTTAATTAGGGACATGACATTACCTTTGACATAACTCTACGTTAGGTGGCGACATCTACCCCATACTAGATTGTAGAGCACTTCACTCCTCTCGGTGTAATAACTAAAAATGAGCTAACTGGATGTGATCATGTGTTAATTATCATGGTGAATGCCCTTTTTGTTTGTTGTTATTTCATTTCTACATGACAGAATTATACAACAACCTTCATATTGTGTTCTAGTATTGTGTAATTTGAGTTTAATAGCTTTAACTTTTTATTTCTGCATTTTAATAAGTTATTTGCTTGTTTACTATTGTTGGAAATCATACTAATAAGGATCAAGACTATTATCGCATTCAAAAGGGTTCCTCAAGTCTTGACCTTTAGCAAAGAATTTATATGCTCAAGGCCAACACTTACCTTTTGAGAGGTTGAATCAACAATCTTTTAAGTGAAATAAATTTATTTGAATTGTTACAAACATTTCACTTTCAGTTATCAATGGTTGCTATAATTCTATACTTGAATGATCATTTCATAAATACTTGTTTATTTCAGCACTTTATGACCATTTTATTCAAGTAACTTATGTGTTGGTAGAATATATTGTTGAGCAAGATTTCTTTATAAGTGAATCTATTTTCTAAGCATTTATCTTGATTTGATTGTATATTCGACATTGCTAAATCGCACTTGCTCAAAAATTGTCTTATTTATCTTGATTTCATGGCATTGCTCTAATACATGAACATCTTAAATCATTATGTTGTGAATGAATAGAGACATAAATGTGGCTAGAAATTGCATTAACTAGTAGCCATCCTTGGAGATTTAAACTTACCTTCATACCCTCTAGATCTCCTAAGCCTCCAACTAAGTGTGCTTCAATTAAAAACCTCTTAAACCTTCTAGTAATCTCAGTCATCACAAATCAATTAAATTAGTACTTGAGAAAGCCAGGGCACCTTGTTGTGTCTTTAGACAAATGTAATCAGATGCGGACTCGACAAAGACTTGGCTCGCTTGGGACTTAGGCGAATCGGATGAGACTCGGATAAGACTCGGCAAAGACTTGGCAAATAGAAAAAAATCAAAATATAGTAAATTTTGTGCACAAAAATATATTAATGACATTTCTAATCCATATAAGTTATAAAACCACATTCTACACCGAAATTCATTAAATCGTCTCATAAAAAATGATAATAAAACATTTGACACTCCATATTTGTATGCAAAACAGTGAACTGAAAGACGATTCCTTTAACAAATTCACAAATAGTACCAAGTTCAATTACATAACTCAAAACATAATTAAAAAATCAAAACAGATAGTGGCATGATAAAATTACCATATAAAGTTTTATTAGGTTTTAAATTTTAATAAATAAATTAATATGGATGATAATGTGCAAATTATCTATTTAATTGTATTATTTTTAAAATAATTGTGAAGAATTAGTTTTCCTAAATTAAATAATAGTTAAAGATAATATTTTTTACAACCAATTAACTACTAAATTATAATAAATTTTTCCCATCTCCAAAAAATACCTTAATAATAAATTTACAACTATTAAAAAAAGAAGCAAAGGGCATATTCCAAAAAATACATAAATATTTTGTTGAAAGTTGTGAATACTACTCACCAAATACGTCCTATATGTAATCAAACTGTTAGAAAATCTAATTTTAAACATGAAAATATGGGATAAAAAACTAGTGTTTGGAATGTAACTTCAAACATGAGAAAATCAAAATGGGAGACGAGGCAATGGGCAGCAATCAAATTATATCAATCGTCAATGGGATCCATGGGATCAAAGCCTTGGGAGTGGTGATATCTGCAATAGTCACAATTGAAGGTAGTAACCTGCCATTGATGTCACAATCTAGTACAAAGAAATGGCAGACGGGGAAGCAGTGGAAGGTCTGCTATGGTCAAGAAATGGCAGACAAGCAAGCAGTGGAAGGTCTTAGACTTTCGTCATGTACTTGTCTAAGGCAAGTTCAAGTGAATTTGAGGCAAGTGGAAAGCTTCCCACAAGTTTCCTGCAAGTTTCAAGCGAGTACATGCAAGTCACGAGTTTGACGCAAATCTAGACAACTGTAAAGTATACAAGTTGAGTATGAGGTGAGTACTTGTTTAGGAGCTGACTCGGTCAAACTCGGCTAACTCAACAAGTATCTCATGAGTATGATAACACTACTTTCGACATTGCATGTGGAAAACCCCTAGTTAGTACCCTAGAAAGTTTAGTTGGGATTACCTCTCGTGGTTAGTTTAGATTTTCCCATGGAGTTTAGGAGACCTTAACGGTGTAATGTCCTCTTCCTTTTAGGCCTTGAGGCCCATACCGCTAACCTATGTGATTCCTGTGGGTTCGAGCGGTTACTGACAGCTAGGGAATCAGATCAGGACTGATGCCATCCATAGAAGATCTAGGGCATCCTCACTGGGTCAAGAAGGACCACCTGGGCCAAAGGCCACCTTCATGCATGACCATGCTCCATGCATGACCATGCTCTTTTAGGTCTCCATCCACATGCATGCAAGTCAACGGCAAATTAGAAGATAAAGTGACCTAATTAGGTCAAACATTAGGTTTTGCGCAGTTGAACTTTATAAATAGATGGTAAAGCAAGAGGAGACCTCACTTAGGATTATTATTATTATTTTGGGAGCACTTGGATAGCAGCACAGCGTGCAGCACAGCAGTTGGGGTTGGAGACGAAGTCTTCAGCTAGCAGGGTTTCGACAGTGAAACATCTGTCCTAGTCTTATTCTGGGTAAGCCATACTGGTTCACCACTTGTTCTTCAGTACATTCATCAGTTATATAGCACAGGGTATAGATTGTTGCAGTGGCACGGTGCAGCCGTAAGAGGGGTTTTTCCACCAGAAAGCCCTAATCAACTATTGGGCCTTCAAATCTCAGTTTCCTTCCGAAACTTAGGCATCATTCTTACCATCAGCTACGTACTCCGGCACTCCTTGATTATCAGCTCCATCTGAGCTCCTCCGAAGACGTTATCAGCATTTTCGAGTTTACAGGGGCGTGAGCAGCTGCCTCATTGAACCTAGACGCTATCCTGCTTAGGGGTGTCAGATCTTCAGCATAATCCAGTCAATCTCTCCGGCACAACGAGGCTATTGGCCCTGCAAATCGGCGGATCCATCGGACACCTCCTTCCTTGAGGGCGTCACCTTTTTCTCTGGTTGGGCGTCTTATTGCTGGAGCATTCACCGGAGGCAGGAGAGATCAGTTCCTCTCCGATCCAGATCTCAGTACTTGCAGACTTTATCTGCAGCAGTTCAGCCAGTTATTAGTGGTAAGTGTGCATTCTATCTCACAAACCCTAACCCTAATTTTTCCTATAAAATAGGGATTTTTGCCTGGCAGTCTGTAAGCCCAGTTGTATCCGCATAATTGTTTAGAAATAGAAAATATCAGGATTCGGGATATTACAGTGGTATCAGAGCTATTTTCTTGGCCAGCTGTGGGCTTAAGAGATGAAAAGTAGATGAATACAGAAGGAGATCCTTTTTGTAACTTATAGGAGGAGGAAGAGTAGATACACAGAAGAATTTGAAGATATCCAGCTAGAGGATACCAATTCAGACATGGAACAGACAGGTATTCATGCGGATAGGGGAAAAGGAACGGGAGATGAGGAGGATCGGATGGACTTTCGCAACTCAGTCTCTGCATTGCAAGACTTAGTGAAAGGACAAAAAGAAGTCCTCAATGCAATCAGTAGACTGTCAGCGAAACTGGAACCAGGTATTAGCAGTGCACCCCCCTCACCGGTAGAGTGGGGATCTTCCAGCGGCAGTGGTAAGATGGCATACACCAACATCCAGAACACTCCCCACATATACAGCCGACCTACTATCATGCCTACCATGCCTCACTTCTTGGCAGATACAGTAGGGGGCCCGGTCATGTAGGTAGAGCCCAGCGAGCCTTTTGGGGCTTATTTGCAGTAGTACAGGGACTTAGGGGATGAGTTTCATGCTGCTATGTCTTTCTCAGACTTCTGCAACATGAAGAGCAGGAACAGGCCCAGGAATTTCAACAAGGGTTTCAGTCACAACTATGAGCTGCAGAAAACCTTGGGCAGGTTAACTATCCCAAACTTTGATGGAACTCGCGGAGGATCAGCGAGAACATGGGTCCAAAAGTTGGATACCTATTTCCAGCTCAACCCCATGACAGAGACAGACGCCATTAAGTTGGCTACACTTCACCTGGACGGAGAAGCTCACGAATGGTGGTACCACGGATTGGTGACATTGGGTCACAACACCATACATTCTTACGGTGAGTTCACTCAGAAACTCATGGAGAGGTTCGACAGGAAAGATCCAGAGATCCATTTCAAGGAGTTGGCTCAACTCAAGCAGACTAGTAGCGCAAAATCATTCATTTCAGAGTTTCAGAGGCTAGCCGTTATGGTAACAGATGTGTCAGAGAGCAGACTGACTATGTTATTCACTGAGGCCCTCATAGAGCCACTACGGGGATGGGTGAAAGCCTACAAACCCCTCACTCTGCAGGATGCTATTAGCAGGGCAAGGGATCTTCAGGATTCAGTTCCCAAAAACAAATTCCCTATGGAAACCAATTTCCCTGTTAGGGACAAGGACAGGAAACCTTTCCAGCAGGATGTGCCCAAGAAACCCTGGTTAGATGAGGACACCAGGAAAGATTTGAGAAGGAAGTAGCTGTGCTTCACCTGCCAGGAACCATGGGTACCAGGACACAGGTGCGCAGGGAAGGCAAAGGCACACTACATTGAGGTGTATTTCGACAGTGACGAGGACGACGATGAGCAGGAGGCCACAGAAGAGGAATCACACCAGGGTGATACACCAGAGGGAGTCATTGCTACATTGTCTGGAGTACCGAGGTTCCATACTCTCAGGGTCAGGGGAGTAGTGCAGGGTCACAGAGTAGGAGTTCTAATTGATGGGGGAGCCACCCACAATTTCATTGACTCCGCTTGGGTAGCCAAACGAGGTATTCAGACCGAGAAGTTCGAGGGATTCACTGTAACAGTAGCCGGGAACTCCAGCATGGAGTGCAACTACTGGATCACAAAACTGAATGTTGCCTTGGGTAACTATCAGATGACAGACTCTTTTTATGTAGTGGATGTATCAGATACTCATGTGGTATTGGGTGTTCAGTGGCTTTACTCTATAGGAAAATACACTACAGATTACAGGGCAATGGAAATGGAGTTTCAGGGGCCAGATGGCAAACGGGTAGTTTTGAGGGGCATGAACACTTATCCCCCAAAACCGGTCTCGTCACAGAGAATGGAGGCAGTGCTTCGACAGGATGATATAGAATGGGCTGCAGAATGTTTTGTCACCTTCAGGAAACCCCCAGAAACCAGCTCACAATACCCCAGTGACATTCAGGCCTTGCTGCAGAAACACGAAAAGGTTTTTCAGGACCTTCCATCAAGCAGACCACCAGACCGGGGCTTTGAACACATCATCGAGCTAGAGGAGGGAACACAAGCCGTCATCACCACTCCTTACCGGCATCCGAAGAGGTACAAGGATGAGATTGAGAAAACCATTAAAGAATTACTGAAGCTTGGTTATATACGACCCAGTTCTAGCCCCTTTGCATCTTCAGTAGTTCTGGTTAAGAAGAAGGATGGCACTATGCGTATGTGCATCGATTACCGAGCGCTTAACAAAAAGACCATCAAGAACAAGTATCCCATTCCCAGGATTGACGAACTCATGGATGAACTTCGGGGAGCCCAATACTTCTCCAAGATCGATCTTCGCTCGAGATACCATCAGATCAGGGTAAGGGACCAGGACATTCCCAAAACAGCTTTTCGCTGTCATTATGGTCACTATGAGTTTTTGGTCATGCCATTTGGGCTTACCAATGCTCCAGCTACTTTCCAGTCATGCGTGAACCACACCTTCAGGGCACAACTACGTAAGTTTTTGCTTGTATTCTTTGATGACATCTTGGTTTACAGCAAAACATGGGAAGGGCACTTGAAACACCTGGACGAGACGTTGAGTATTTTAGAAGAACAGTCGCTTTACGCGAAAATGTCCAAGTGTGAGTTTGGCATGAAGGAAATGTTGTACTTAGGACATGTGATCAATGCAGAAGGAGTACAGGTGGACATGGAGAAAATCCGAGCTATCAGAGATTGGCCCGCGCCAAAAACCGTGACAGAGTTGCGAGGGTTCCTAGGTCTGTGCACTTATTACCGACGGTACGTTAAGGGATTCTCCCAGTTTGCAGCACCCCTCACAGATCTCACCAAGAAGGGGGCATTCACTTGGACAGACTCAGCGCAGAAAACTTTCGAGGAGATGAAGGTTATCATGAGTTCTTGCCCAGTTTTAGCATTGCCAGACTTCTCACAACCCTTTACAGTAGAATGTGATGCCTCAGGAGAAGGGTTAGGAGCAGTACTGATGCAAAATCATCACCCTATTGCATTTGAAAGCCATAAGTTGAAGAACTACGAGCGCCACTACTCCATATATGACAAAGAGATGCTAGCTATCTTGCATGCTCTCACAAAATTCAGGCAGTACCTGGTGGGCAGTAAGTTCAAAATCAAAACAGATCATAACAGCCTCAAGTATTTCTTGGAACAGAAGGAACTGAATGAGCGACAACAGAAATGGGTTAGCAAGGTACAAGCCTATGATTTCGAGATTGAGTATGTGAAAGGTAAGAATAATGTAGTGGCTGATGCATTATCCAGGCGACCATCCCCATTATCTCTCAGTATCCACGGATTGGAGGGCACTTCTCTTGGTGGAGTACTCCAAAAATAAATTCGCCTGCGAATTATTGGATGGGCAAATTCAGGATGACAGGTACAGGATTGTGGATGACATCATCTACTACAAGGACAGAATATACCTCGTCCCAGAATCCACATTAAGGAAGAAGATCGTCCAGGCAGCCCACGATTCTCCTTTATCAGGGCATCAAGGGTTCTTAAAAACCTACAGGCAGATCAGAGAGAGGTTTTCATGGAAGGGCCTCAAAGGGGAGATTATGCAACATGTTCGGGAATGTAGTATCTGTCAGCAGAACAAGGTTGAGAACACACATCCAGCAGGGCTACTCCAGCCACTACCGATTCCAGAACAGAAGTGGGAGAGCATATCCATGGACTTCATTACAGGCTTGCCCAAGGTCCAAGGGCGAGATTGTTTATATGTAGTAGTTGACAGACTGACCAAGTTTGCACATTTCTTCTCGATACCATCAGACTACTCGACAGCTCAGGTGGCGGAGTTATTTTTCAGGGAGGTTTTCAGGTTACACGGGTTGCCTAAGACCATTGTCAGTGATCGGGATAGCAGGTTCACAAGTGCCTTTTGGCAGGAACTGTTCAGATTGGTGGGGACCGAACTAGCTACTAGTACGAGTTATCACCCCCAAAGTGACGGGCAAACAGAAATAGTCAACAAGTGGATCGAAGGTTATCTCAGGAACTACGTAGCAGGGCAGCAGCGAACATGGATCAAATGGCTACACCTGGGAGAGTATTGCTACAACACTACTTATCACATGTCTATTAGGATGACTCCTTTTAAGGCATTATATGGTTATGAGGCCTTGGACTATGCAAATTTGGCATTTGGAGACAGCAGGGCTCCGAAGGCTAAGGATTGGATACAAGACAGTCAGGACATCCTGAAAGTATTGAAAGAGAATTTACGGACAGCCCAGAATCAACAGAAGATGTATGCCGACAAA
>LPNX010531436.1:107692-125370 GCA_001517045.1 Pseudotsuga menziesii | reverse complement strand
GCTGTTATATACTTGCTGAACATTGTACATCTCTCTTTCAACCCCAGTACGTTGATGGCCTCTTAAACCCTAGCCATAGGACACTTTCCTTTACAACAGTCACTTGGATGGAACCTAAGGACTACCAACCAATGGAAGTTGATGCGGTGAAGGTGCGTCGAGGTGCACGATATCAGAACTTATGTTGGGTTGAAGAGCCCAGTCGACAGGAGGACTGTTCCATTCACTTTTTGGTTTATTGGGAAGCATTGTAAGCCACGGTCATTGTCATTCCTCGAGTCTCTCCCTATGCCGCGACCAAGTATCAGTGGATCCTTTGGTTTTCCATTAGGCTCCACTCTATCTACATTAAGGCACGACAAGACCCTGGCCAGTAGTAATTACCTTTTCCTTACAAGGCTACGACAAAATAATTGGATGCCATTGTCCAAGAGTGGTCGACGGAGTGGCAAAGCCCGATGAGTCAGGAGGAATTATCTAAAGAGCTACCATCGGATGCCCTAGAAGAGCCTACCCAAAAGGAGCTAAGCACTCATGACTTTGAAAACGAGTCATCAACAGACCCTGAGGATGCCGAACAACACATGTAGTAGGAAACTCATGCCAAATGGCACCGAGAATATGAGTTAGGTAGTGCTACCAGTTCAATGATGGAGGACCAATTGGAATGGCTTATCAAAGTGGTTACTGACTCATCCGTGACAACGACAACAACGATCAGTGAGTACAACAATGAAGAATTCAGTGTGCTAAGAGATTAATTAGATTCAATTGTTGGTATGGTTTCTAGGAATACATATGTGCGACCCATGATGGAGGAAATCCCGTCGATCAGCACTGAGCCACGGGCTAGGAAAGTGCAAGTTCCACCGATTATGATTGATGCGGGAAATGAGGAAGTTCATGAGTTGCTGTGACCAATCTAGAGTGTGGATTTGGATCTGAACAAGCTTCCTGATATGGCATTAGTAGAGTTGTATCACATTGCTGCCCTATAATTGGGAAATTGATAGAAATAAATGACTGAGGGCTATGTCCAATCATAGAGCACGGCAAAGAAGCTGCAGAAATAGGCAGATGAGCTGCATTAGGTTTGGGTACAGTTGGGAGAAGAAAGAGTGCTAGATATCGACACCTTGAAGGTGATGCAGGATGAGTTGCAACAAAAGGCCGCTAAAGATATTAGTAAACTAAAAAAGGCACAAGACCGCTTGATTGTTGAACAGCAGCAACTGTGTGCCTGGTGCGACGAAGTTGAGTAAGCTATTTCTGAAGCCCACCAGCACATTTTATATATTATTTGACCAAGTTTTGTTGCAATAGGTCATTAGCGATTATAAGTTAGTTATAAGTGGACTTTCAATGAAAAGTTGCAAGCCTATTTATATATCTAGTTTTGCAAGTAGGAGACAGTAACAAAGAAGGATTATGATCATCATAAGAGAATCGCATCAGAGAATAATTATTGCCTAAGGTTTAGTGCAATCTGGTTTTTGAAGAATTTCTTGTGTATCTGTGATTTGTATGGGTTTTCCTGATGTATGCAATCTCCATGTTTGGAGAAGAATTGTGTAATTTGGACCCTTTATGTAAGATTGATATGATATGTTATAATCTTTTCTGTTATCATTGCTACAATCTAATATGTTATGATGTTGTTGTGATATCTGTTTGCTATATTGATGTGATCAGTTTTTAAGTCTGTTACGTTCTGTTACACTATGAGTTGATATGTTTTATGAACAATGTTGCGGTATTAGCGATATTGTGACAATTGTATGATGTTGTGGAAATTAATCAATAATGTATACATAAGTTTTGGATGCACTCTGGAAGTTGGGGAAATGACTTAACATCGACTTCAAAGCTCTAATCTAGAAGTCATGGTGTATCCCTGTCGGATCCCCATATTGTCTATCCCCACTGCCGAAAACTCAGTTCCGACATCTCTCCCTTGAACATCTCGGGTGAGACTTTGTCCGCTCTGTGGACTCTGTTGGGCAAGGTAAACCCTGTCTGGGCTAGTTCTCAGGGAGACTGTGCTGGTTGGGTGTCGACAGAGTGAGAACCCTTGTCGACGAGGCTTTGTTGGTAGGTGTCTCCAACAGCCACATTGGCTCCCCAATTTCTTGCTGGTTTGTTAGCATTTGGAGATGGTCCATATGGCTCCATACCTTTCTTGTTAAAGTTCTTATTGGATGAAAAATTGTTTTTTTGTTATCTGTAAGGTGACGGGTTGAAACCCGGTTCGTGGTTGTCCGAGAAGGTGCTAGACCTATATCTACTTTTGTTGATGTTTTCTTGCCTCAGTTTCCCATGATCATAAAAATCCTAGATTTGTGTAGGGCGATGTCCAATGTTTTAAGAATTTCAAATTCAATCCTATCCCTAAAGTTGGGAGGAAGGCATCCTAAAAATTGTTGTATTTTCACTTTCACATCCATTATGTATGGTACATAATGTAACAGATCCAAAAATATGTTAAAAAAAGCATCCATGGTCATGGGACCCATTCTTAACTCATGAAACTCTTTCATCTTCTTGTCGAAGAATCTTTTAGACATGTATTTCTCCTGAAAAATTCTGTAGAAGTTACTCCATCGTGTTTCTTTTAACTCATCTTTCTTGGTATGCTTTAGGTCTCTTCAACATCTAGCCGCTTTTCCATTTAAATTATAGATGGCTAGACGGGCTTTCATCTCACTCAAGTAGTTTTGTACTCGAAAGTATTTTCTCATACTAATAAGCCATTCTTAAACTTTTTCCCCAGTGTTCATCTCTCCTTTATAGGTTGGGGCTCTTATCTTTCTGAACTCTCCTTGGAGGTTGTCATCATTCCTCTATTTCTTTGTGCAAGGAGAAAGGGAGTTATCACTAGAAATACTGTGATAATCTCTTTCTAGAGGTTCGGGGGTGTATTATTCCTTTCCTTCTTCCTTTGGGATTTTGACCCATTTATGGCATAACTCTTTCTTAAAATTGTTGGTTGAATGAGTGGGTTTTCCATGCGGGATTCCTCCCATCATGTTCTGCAGCAAAGCTTCATTAATTGCTTGTTATTATTTTCTTTCATTCATATTATCATAGTTGAAACTCTATAAGTTTGCTGGAAGACTTTGTATGTTTTTCAATATATCAGAATTTAATTCAACCACCAGTTCTTCTTCCCACATGGGGGTAGTCAGTTTTCCTTTCCGACTATTGTCTTCTTCCATGTCCATCATCTGAACTGTTCTTTGAATCCTGCAATTTAAAATTTTACTAACAAGAAATTTTCTGTTAGTTACAAAATTTCAAAAACATAATTATATTCTACAACGAATGTTTGGCATGCCCATTAGGTCTCTTAGTGTTGAAATTGGGCTCTGATACCACTTGTAATGCCCCCAAAATTCAAGAAATAAATAAATTATAGAATAGTTAAATACTAGCTATTTTGGACATTAATTCAGCTTCTACAGAATATGTCGATCATTTTTTACTAAGTCGAAGTCTCTTAAGCTTTCCTTACCTTCCTATGTGTTTTCCTATGTAATACTGATGTAATTATGTGCTATGTTTATATTTCTCAAACTGTTTCAAATGATTACTCTTCTAGTGGTTACTATTTATCATACATGTGCACATGCCCGTTCAGTTGTATCTTACTCCCTAGTTATATTTTTTTTTCATTGTTTATGGATTTATTTATGGAAAGTTATGACTTTACTTTAACTGTCAAGGGGTGGAGTGGTGGGATTTGTATCCCTTATTGGACCACTTGGAGAGGTAAATGGTTCCACCTGATGTTATGAGGCTTACTTGGTTCATTGTTGAACTAATGAAAACTTCTCCTTTTTGTATAGGTTCATTCATTGGAGGAATCTAGCTACGACAGCTAAACGTGACATCCTATGACATGCTATATATGCTACACTATCCTATGCCTATCGAAGATAAAAGGACTAAATTCTTGGCCTAACTATGCCTACTGTCATTGTTTACACAGAGTTGGGGTTGTAAGAACTGAATATTTATGGTTGAAATTATTATTGTGGATTTATACTATGATAATTTTTATCCTTTTGATATGTATTTATAACATGTAAATGACAAGGTGTAAAGCCTAGGGTTATAGGGTTAAGTCATAACACTTGGAAAACATTATGTTTAGGTTTGTAAATACTATGGTTTATGTGACAAACCCTTCATGGAATATTCCATATGCCATGAACCTATGGCTTAACTATGCCAGCGAGGGTTTTCATGGGGGTTTAGAGAAAAATTGCAAACATTAGGGTTTGGACTATATGAAGGTGGGTAAAATCATGTCGATGATGGGATATTGGGTGGCGCATTTATGGATCCTTAGGATGGGGGTAAAACGAGCCCTAAGCTCTGGTCTCTCATTGTTTGGGATTCAATTGGATCTGCTATTTGGATGTCTGCATGGTTTGGCTCACGGGGTTCAACACTTTGTGGAGTAGCATGCTTACTCTATGCTCAAAGGTATGCTCTCCGTCTAGTTTTGCAGCATGGTTTCATTTGTTTGCTTTAGTTTGAGTATTAGTATACTTCTAATGGTGCTCTGCTTCTATTTGCAGGTGACACAGTGGCTTCCATTCATGGCTGATTTGTGGTGAACAGGACTGTCTATGATACCATTCCATGGGTAAGACTTGCAAAAGCATAGGCCTTTTACCTCTGCTTGTGATTATTAACAAAGCGTTGAGCTCTGTGTTTAAAAGGTTAATGTTTTGAATATTTTAGTTATGGGTTCAGCTGTATGGGTCCCTTGAGATAATGGGAATTTAGGGATGCATCTGTAAATACTATTTCGATGTTGTTTTAAGTGTGGAGACTTTGATCCACGTCTATCCACACAAAGTCTCAACCCTGAAATCATTTTTGGTTTTATATTTTAAATGTATGGTTTTATTTTAATCAAGAATTCTGTGTTTTGGTTTTTAAATGATGTGATATTATGGCGTGGTCGTGCCATTGCTTGCAATGGCACCCTGTCAAATCATGACTATGTGCATTTTACTTGTAAATGTTTAGAACTCTGAAGTATACGGTTTATTTAACGTGCCTACGGTTTAATATTTCTACGGTCCTTAGCTTGGCATGTTGTTGCATAAATATTGTAGATGTAGTGGCTGTAACAACGTTGAAAGTAGGGTTTAAATGAATTCTTTTGACATTTAAATTGGTTTGGGTTTTGTTTTTAGTGTTGATTATGGCGGGGTTTTACCTCTCGGCCATGAGCCTTAATATGGAAATGCAACATGTATATTATATTGTTTTATTTAATGTAAAGCTGTGACAAAGTAGAGATTTATATTATGGTTTAAGAATGGGTTTTATGGTCAAGCTTTGATAGCTACAATTCAACCCTCATGCGAATGTGCATCATGTGTATAGTTTTTTGGATGCTACTCTGTGTATTTGGTTATGTTAGCGTAATATATAGTTTATGTTTTAAAATTGATCCCGACAGAATTCTATTCCTGGGTAAGTGTTTGATTTAGTTTTTATTTGTAAACAAGGTGAGCCTATAGGATTCGATACTAGGATGTCTAACCTGTGGATTGGTGTTTTAATACAACGTGTGTGGTTTTGTTTTGGTAGAGATTCCAACATGATTCAATCCTGGATCCTTTAAATGAATATGTTGTTTAATAGTTGGTTTGTATTATGTATAAAATTGGTTCTTAGGTTTGGTAGTATAGTAGAGATATCTAATATAATAGTTAGGCCTATGGCCAGACCTTAACAGGTCTCAATGACTGGCATGTTACGCAGATAATTTTGTAATGGAAAATTTTGTTTGGGGTTTGTTTACGAATTATCTTCGTTATGTTTATTTGTAGGTTTAGGGTTTAATTATGTTAATTTTTTTTATCTTATTTATGCTATAATGGTTTAAGTTTCAATATTGAAATGATATTTAAATTTATGTTTTATGCACAGTTATGTATAATAGTTTCGATGGATGAAATAATAAGCATGCTCGCAATATGAAATCTGCCAACAGTGGAAGATGTAGAGTTGGAATTTAATTAGTTCTTTGCTTGATAGTTTATTAGTTACTTTTAATGTATTTTATATACATATAAACTATTTTTTTACTCTTGTATTTAATTTGAACAATAACCTAGAAATATAGCTAACTTAATTAATTTGGACTCTGTTAAAACCAATATGGCCTTTAGAGAAGACTAAATTTAACATCTAAATGATGAAAGAATAATGCAGAAATAACAGAAACCATATTCTCCTATGGTTTTGAACACTGATAAAACAATAGGGGAGAGTCTATCATTACATAATATGAATAAGATCTATATTTCCTTATCTAGAAAATCATGTTTATGTTAAAAAAATAAGCTACCTGCACCATAGAGATACTATTTATCCTTCAAGAATTTAATCCCTTCACTTAATAAAAAAACCTATGTAAATTATAAGGAATATCAAGAAACCTCATACCTGCAAGTTGAAGCTATTTTAATGGTTGGAAACCCTGCACACTCAAACACACAACATTAACAAGGACAAATATAGTTTTGAGCTCTGTTTAGATAACCGAATAGCTTGGGAACTACCATGTTCCACCCAACCATGACCTGGAACCATTCTTGGTTTCAATACGGATCCCCCCGAGCTGGTTCCAACATGCAAGTAGATTAGAGCTCCTAAGATAAGGCTTCTTTATCTCGAATAATAGGTTTTGTATCAGTTTTCTTTTCCTCTTGGGAAAAAATGCTCTCCAAGAATGTCTTGAGAAAAAATAGGTAGAACCATGGAATAATTAAAAGATCCCCAAGCCTCTCTTCGGCTTGGGTCTTTATAGATAAATTTTTTAGGAAAAGGGGCAGTTAAATCAAGAATCATTTGTTTTCTTGAGATAACCCTTTTTACTTAATTTAGGTAAATTTAATATTTATTTAAATTTAACTTAGGAACTTTTTACTAGTTCCTACTTTACTTTGACTCTTGTAGGTATTCAATATTTAATNTATATATTTGTTAACATTTTTACTTTAGGTATCATATAGCATGATCGCTAATCACATGACACTTTTCTTTTTAGTTTATAGCCACTTCTTTATTAAGGCTTTTAGGCAGGGATTAGGTCAAATAGGTTAGGCAACTTTAAACCTCCTTGCATGCTTGATTACCTCGTTTAACATGGTAGTTCTTCAGTACTTGATGAGATATAGAAATTTAAAATTTCATTTAAGCACTTAAAAATAAGTAGGATGTGATCCATGTTTTATCAAAGTCATTTTCACTGAACGTATCAAAAATAGGGAGTTACAAACTTAGTGCAATTCCAGAGCTCCTCCCTCAACACTAATGCTAGGATGTATTTGTAGGATACACCTAGGAATATAATGTCCAAGGATCTGATGTTCCAAAGCTTATGATCAACATCAACTTGGAATACTCAAGGGCATATGCCCAGCACTTCCAATTCTTATCTTTTCATGTGCTTTAGAGCTTCCTACTCAACACATAGGTTTCATAACTCATGTTCTCCAGAGCCTCTCGCTCAACACAAACATTAAAATAGTAATGTGTTCCAGAGCCTCTCACTAAACATTAAATACGCATGTGTTCCAGAGCTTCTCTCTCAACACAAAACATCAAATACTCATGTGCTCCAGACCTTTTCGCTCAACATAAAACATCAAATACTCATGTGCCTTACAGCTTGTCCTCAACACAAACATCTCATCAATTATGTGCTTCAAGTTCCACACCCAACACATGAAATCATATACATAAAACATATGCAATTGGTCTATGCCCAATATATCAAACAAACATCATTCTCATGTGTAGTGGGGTCTTATGCCTAGTATACAAAATAAAACATCAAAGCAACATCATAAGAAATGGGGCTTATGCCCATAAGTGTTAGGTCAAAAATTCAGAATATTACAACTATGTAGAGTCTTATTTAGTACTCTCTATAACTTAGAATTCACACTTGCAGTCAAAAACTCTTATCAATTCACTCTAGATTTCCCCTCATTGGTCTTGTGTGCCTAACTTTTCATTTTCCAGCAAATCCATAAGTTCTAATCTCTAGAATGTAGTGATACTCCTGCTTATTCAATGGTATATACAAGATTACCTAGGTCTTTGGGTCAGCTTTGTAATTAAATGAGCTACCTACTCAGTTCCTCTTTTCTTGGGAACATGACCACAATTATAGGGAATTTGCCTCCTGCAACAACTAGAAAGTGAATGTTGTTGCTGCCATTTGTCATATTTTTCATCTACACCAGATCATTCCTCCTAGTGGGTCAGTGAACACTCTTCAACATTCTTCTTTGGATATGTGTCTCTTTTTTTAATTATTTAATAATAAAATATTCAATTACAGTCATCTTTGACCTTCCTTGGTCAACAACATAAAAATTTACAATAACTTTTAAAGTAAAGTCTTTTCACAAAAATAAAATGCTTTTAGTCCTAGATGGGTTACAAACACCCCCTCTTATGTTCAACATAGTCATCGATGTCTCTTAAGAATCATCTTTGTCTTCCTGGACAAAATTGGATATGCCTCCCGCATATGACTCTCTGATTCCCAGGTTGCTTCATCTGGACTACGGTGCTTTCATTGCACATTTACTTGTCCAATGGTGCGATTCTAGAGAAAACTTTCTCTCTTGTCAAGGATGCAGTTTGGTTCCACCTGTAAATATCCTTCTGGTTCTACCTGGATAACCTTCCAATCGACTACATGAGTAGCATCATGTACATACTTTTTCAATATAGAAATATGAAATACGTTATGTATTTTGAGATTAGGTGGAAGAGCTAACTAATAAGCCACTAGCCCAACTCTTGACTATTTAAAATGGTTCCCAATACCTGGGTGCTAATTTAGCAAAACTCCCCAACTTAAATGATATTTTTTTGGGTTTTACCTTAACAAATACATGCTCACCTACTTGGAATTATTTCTGAGTTCTTTTAAGGTCTCCATGACTCTTTTGTTTGTCCTGTGCAATTTTTCAAATTGCTTTGTACCTGTTTCACTGCTAGTTCTGTTTCTTTTAACAAGTTAGGTCGTAACATCAATCTGTCAACTAGATTACGGAATGAAATGGGAGTATTAAATTTCCTACCATATATTATTTCAAAAGGACTAAGTATAGCTGAATCTTGATAATGAATGTTATAATCAAACTTGACTAAGTGCACCATTCTTCCTATTTCTTTGGATGATCCCTAAGATACATTTGTAACATATCTTCTAAAACTTGATCATAGTTTTTCTATGTGTCCATTCGCTTGCAGATGATAAGAGATACTAAAATTTAACTTATTGTCCAATCCTTTAAACAATGACTTCCAGAAATCACCAGTAAACTTAGGATCCCTATAAGAAATTATCATCTTAGGAATTCCATGCAAATGATAAATCTCCTTCATAAAAACATCAAGAATATTAGCACCCATATAAGTAGTTTTAGAAGGTATAAAATGAGTTTTTTTACTAAGTTTATCTACCACTACCATCATGGAATCATTTTGCTTTTTTTTTTAGGCAGTCCTGTTATGAAATCAAGGTTGATAATTTCCCATTTCCAATATGGGATTGGTAATGGTTGCAATAAACCTACTGGGTGTTGATGCTTAGCTTTAACCTGCTGTCATTCTATATACCTAGCTATATATTTAGCCACTACATTTTTCATATTGGGCCATAAGTAGTCTTTTCTTAGCATTGTTCTCATATTTTGGTAACCAAGATGTCCTGAGTAAGGACTCTTGTGTACTTAATTTAATATTAGAAATTTAATTTCTTGTACATTGGGTACATATAATCTATTTTTATACAACATTAAACCTTTTTCATTCAAACTGAAATCTATTTTTATAATTTCATATTCATTTTCTGTAACTTTTTCTCTTAAATTTTGATACTCTGTCTTTTTTTACTATGTCTTCAAACTTAACGTCTAATTATGTTTTGTAGCTGCTAACAACAGTTTAGTAATTCATATTTTCATTTATTCTTAAGGAATCGACCACTTTATTCTCCTTTCATTTTATATGTTTGATCTCAAAATCATATTCTCTAAGGAAAACTAACCATTTTACTTTCCTAGCATTCAAATTTTGTTGATCAAACAAGTATTTTAGACTTATGTTGTCAAACATTAAAAAAAAATCTTCTACCGATTAGATGATGGCACCACATTTTCAAGGCATGTATTATGGCAGCCAACTCTAAACCATAGGTGGCATAATTTTTTTCATGTATTTTTAGCTTTCTTCACTCATATGCTATTACATGACCTTCTTGCGTTAATACTCCACCTAGGCCATCATTGCATGCATAAGTGCATACAACAAAGTCCTTATTTGGATATATTATTTTTAATATAGGTGCACTCGTTAATAATTCTCTTAACTAATGAAACATTTCTTCACATTTTAAATCCCATACAAATATTTTTCCTTTTTTTGTAGGGATGTTATGGGATTTGCGATATTCGAGAATCCTTCTATGGATTTCTGATAATAATCTATAATCCCCATGAAGGATCATACATTCCATAAGTCCTTAAGAACATGCCATTCCGTAATTGCTCTTATCTTATCACGATCCAATGATATCCCTTCCTTGGATATCACATGGCCTAGATACTATATTTTATCCTTAAATAATTTGCATTTACTAAATCATAATTTTCATTTACTAAATTTAGCATACAATTTGTGTTCTATTAGAACTTGTAATATTATCTATAAATGTTCATCGTGTTCTTTTTTTGCTTTTGAATAAATTAGCATGTCATCTATGAAGAAAACTACAAATTTATCCAAATACTTACTTAAGACACTATTCATTAAACACATAAAATATGTTGGAGCATTCGTTAGCCCAAATGGCATAACTACAAACTCATAATTCTCGTATCGGGTTTTGAATGAAGTTTTAAATATGTCTTCATCTTTAATTCTGACTTGATGATATCTAGATCGCAAGTTTATTTTTGAGAATATCGTTGCTCTTTGTATCTGATCGAACATATCATGTATGCGGGGCAATGGTTATTTGTTTTTAATTGTCATCTTGTTTAAGTGACGATAATTTATATATAAGAGTAAGGTATCATATTTATTTTTAACAAATAAGATAGGTGATCCCCAAGGGGATACACTTAGCCTTATGTAATTCTTATTTATTAACTCCTGAACTTGTAGTTTTATTTCATTAAGTTCTAGGATATTCATCCAGTAAGGGGCCTTTGAATTGGGTACAACTCTTGGTACTAATTCAATAGTAAAATCCAATTCTATTTTCGGAGGTAATCCTGGAATCTCTTCCGAGAATACATCTGAAAATTCTTTTAAAATTGGTATATCATCAAATTTTAATTTATCTTCTTTATTCATGTGTTCGTCATTCGTTACATGCACATCAAAAAATTTGCAACCTTTACGTATAGAATTTTTCATTTACAAAGCTGAAATCTGTATAACATAAACTTTTCTAGGTATTCCTTTTATTATAATTGTTTCTCCTTTTTCATCTAAGCATGTAAATGTTTTCTCAAAGAAATTTAAAACTACTCCATATTTTTCCATCTAGTCCATACCTATTAAAATATCATATGATCCTAAAGGTAGTACGTTTAATTTCACTTCAGATTTGAATTGAATCATTAACATTTCATAATATTCAACATAATTAACTACCTTTCTCTTGGTTCATGTAGCTAACTGAACCGACCAATATTTTTCAAACTTTTTCAAATGCAAGTTACAACTTTCTACTATATTAGGTGACACATAATTTAAAATAACACCCGGGTATATCAAAATAGAAATGGGTTAATTCTTTATCATACCTTTTATTTCCACCATAGATGTTTGGTGATCACCCTGTCAATTATCCAAAGATGCATTAATCACGAGCATCTCGTTTGCTACGTCACCAACAATTTCTTCTTCATGTATTGTATGCACATTGTTGAAATTCCTCTTTATGTTTGGACAGCCCTTCACATAACGAGGTCCTTGACATCCCCATCATTTTAGAGGTTCTCTTTGTTCATTATTGTTACCATGATTATTAGGTATGTCTATGTTCTTTGCTGCTGTAAAATTTTGTTGTGTATTACTTTTAAACTTTGTTCCTTGGTAAGTATTCTTAGAATAGTTTTAGGAATTGTTTCTCAATTTTTTGTTGGACTTAAAGCATTTATTTCTTTGTTTGAATTTATTTGTTCTTTTAGCCTTTCGGTTAGGTAGACATTTTCTTTTATTTTTTCTTTGTTCATAACATAAATTAGCTTTCCTCAAGGGTTTTTGGATTGTCATATTCAATTCTGTCCTTGAAGCTAAGAGGTAAACAACTCATAAACCTCTATATCTTAGGATTTTCATCGATAATATAAGGTACATATCATAATAAACTTAAAAATGTACTAATGAGTTCCTTTATCGACATTGAACCTAGATTAATATCATTAAATTCCTTAGCATTTTCTTTGCAATACTATTTAGACATAAATTTTCTTTTAAATTATTTCTTAAAAGTCCTCCAATTTACATAATTTTCTTTAATGTTTTTCACTCTTTTTATATCCTGCCACCATATATAATCATTTCCCGTTAATTTATTAATAGGAATTCTAGCTTTAAGCATGTCTAAGTAATTATAGATTTGAAAATATTTTTTCATACCTGATGCCATGCCTCGGGTTCTTCTCCTTTTTCCACCTCACCATTAAACATTGGGGGTTTTATCTTCTTAAACTCTCTTGATATTTCTTCGTAAGGTTTATATTTTCTCTTTTTAGTATGGTTTTCTCTATCACTACTTTCACTAAAATTTATGTTTCTATCTATGTGATCTAACCTTAATTCCTAAAGAGGAATTACTTTCATTATCAGAGAATTTTAACTTCTTACCTTTACTCTTGTAGGATATAGTTCAAGATTCAGATTCATGTTTTTTTCTTTTATCCTTTCCTTCATTATGTAGTTTATCCAACAATATTTGATTTAATTCTTCATGTGCTCTTAGGATTCTTTCATTATCTTCCTTAACATTCTGTAATTCAACCTTTAAGTCTTTTACAATTTGAAGTAATTAAGATGGTTGATTATTTAATTCCATGTATATATTATCTGGATTATTATGATGTGATCCATGTTCAGCAGGTGCCTTTACTCCTTCCATTTCTTGCAAAATAAAAATTTATATTTCTATACAAAAACAATTTTTAAACATAAGTATTTTGTTTCCTTGGTATTGTGTGCGAGTTGAGCCAACTTCATGCCTTGTGTTTGGAAACTCACTCTGATATTACATGTAACAACTCCAAATATCCATAATTAAAAAAAATACGTACGATTTAAATCATTAAAAGACCTAATGTGGTATACTTTAAACCCTTCATTTTGAAATTCAACTTAGGATTTAGATTATAGTTAGAACTTTTGTGAAAATGGAACTTAAATAAACTTGAATAAGATTACTGCATAATGATTCATATGGCATTCTACTGAATGCGACTTTTGAGAGTTATGATAAATTCCTCGTTTTCAATTGTTGAAATATATCAAGCATGTTTGTTGTAAGTTTATAGTTTAGGTGTTTAACTTGTATAGATTCGTCATATTTTCTTTAAATTTTCAACCCTTTGCTTACTAATCCTATTTAGCTGCTAGGGTTACCAGCTAAAGGTCTTATCTTCTAAAAGATAATGCATGTAAAAAAAATGCATACTTTTTGCAGGTGTCTTAAAGAGATGGGTTAGCTCCATCCCAAGCAACCTAAAGAACTACGAACCTAGGGTGACAAGCAAACACTAAAGAATGAAGAGGTTTCAAAGGTGATTTTGTATTGCAAAAGAGAAAAGGTCATTTCCTAAAAGGCTTGAACCTTGTTGTAAAAACTTATACCTTGAATTTTCAAAAAACTTGTTTTGAACTATAGAGAAGTGGGTCAAGAATTTCAATCAATGTGGAGGTAAGTGGAAGTTTTAGTGTGACCACGTGAAGGTCTCTAAGGTGCTATCTTGTTGGACAAAGGGTTTTAAACCTAACTGAAAACCCATTGTAATAACCCAATGTAAATATTGTATTTGAATCAGGGAAAGGAGCTCAAGGCCAAGGACCTGCTAGTGATTGATGTTTTTTTGATAGGTGATCAACTTTGATACCTATGGTTTTTGTTCTAAGTCAAGAACAATAGATATATTTTGATATATCATGTAAATGTACAAACTAATATAAAACCACAACTAGCTATGGGACTGCAAACGTTAAAGATATGGGGGCATGATTCCACAAGGGATTAGGTGGGGAGTTAGTCAAACCCCCTGAGCCAATAGGGTGTGACCAAATGTCAATAGGAAAACCCATGAATCCTCAACTACCATTTTTGTCCTCTATACTAAATCATTAAATGCTTCCAGAAGGTCGATGAGGTAGTTAATGTATTGGGCAGACAAAGGCATGGAAGTCTGATGGCTTGACTAAGAAAGCCTGCAAGTCTATATCCTAGGAGGCCATGCTCTTTCTCCTGCAGCAAGAAAACCCACATAATTCATGCCAGTCCATCCTTTCTCCTAGGCATAAGAAGGTTTTGTTCCTGAGTGTTATGGGGGTTGTTCATTATATTCTATCCTTATTCCTAATGAGGAGACGATTCGTGCTATGGATGAATCCTAGGGAGGGAGTCATTTTGTTGTTCTGCACGCTGTGTGTTCATCTTGATGGAAAGCCATGTATTGTTCTATGTTGTCCATCCATGATCCCATAGTCACATTTGTTCACTGACTAGGGCCGCAGAACCAATTATCTGCAAGTATTTTCCTTTGTTGAGCAAAGGGGTAGTGGTTTGTGGTTGTTCATTATTCCTGACCATTCTACCATTCTATCATCCCAAACCAATCGATTCCTTCAAGAGCTGGTCATTGTGGTGCAACGGGAGTCTGTGTTATTCACTATTTGGAATGGTGAAAGTATGGTTCCATAGTGTGTGTTTGTGTGACATTGTGATATGCACATAAACCCTGTCTTTTTCTGTGTGACAAAGTTTTTGAAACCTTGTTTTTTTTGTAAAAGTATCCTGAGCTATCAGAGTGTTGCTATGCATCTTTTGCAAGTACTTTCTCTTGCTGAACCTTAATTGTGGGATTATGGTGTTATCTTGAACTAGAGAGGGCTGTGAGACCCTCTTTTCTCTGTGTTATAGAGTGTTGGTTTAGTTTATAGTGTTAAATCCTGTGTGGTTGTGTTTTCTTTGAGGATTGTTGTGTAGTGCATTCCTATTTGGTTTGAATTCCTAGGAGTGGAGTAGGGCCAGAATTGGCTGAAATACTAGTAAAAGAGGAACCATACCAAAAGATCAAAGGTGCTGGAAAATCCGGCTCACACACCCTCGTGACCACTATAGGGAAGTTATGGCCTGAAGGACTGTATAAGTAGAGAAAGGAATACTTCCTTGTGTAGGATGGGGTGGAGTCATGGAGACCAAGCCATATCTAGTGTAGGTATCCTTAGATCCGAGGTTGAGCTCACTAGCCCAGTACTTTTACCGATCCATTGCCTTAGCAGACTTATAAGCCTAACTATTACATGGTTTGGTTATGTCCTGTTGTGTTTTGGTTTGTGGCCTTAGCATCCTGTGAACCCCAATTTCTTATTGGCCTAGTTGGACAGTCTATGAAACCCAACTGTTAGTTGTTTGACTATGTTGTGAGGTGTGTTGGCTGTGTGCAAGTTTGTTGTTACATAGTTCCTTATGGATATCATGCCCAGCTCGGTGGTGGTAGTGTGTTGAGATATTAATTAACACATTGGCCTACAGTTAGGTTGAATGTTGCAGTGACATATCTAGTTCCTGTTGCTGCCTTTCACACACTTGGGTCACGTGGCAGAAATCTTCAAGCCACTCGGTGTGTTCTTGGGGGCAAGTCTCGAGTCAAGCCTGTCACCTTGTTCTTGACTCCTCCGTTTAGGCTCAACTCCTAACGAAGCCAGGGGGGTAGAACCTATTAAGTTACTAAGGATAATTACTTAGTGTGATGGTGTTAAACTGAATGAGTTACTTAGGAGTTTTGAAATTAACCAATGGAAACAAAAGATAACAAGATGCAAGATTTTAAGCAGATAAGCATAGTAATGACACTCAATATATATAGAAATGAAAGAAACAAATCACCAGTGCCTCAAATGGAGTCAACAGAGAAAATAATGTGCTTGCATGCACGTGACTGAATGTTTTGCAAATATCTCTTGGTGGATTTTAGATTAGTGTGGAATGTGAATGAGTTAAATTAGGCGAAAAGGGGACTCCAGATATACTCGAGGGGTACTTGGAGTATGTCCAAAAGTGAACTTTCATGGCTACCCGCAAGGTGTTTGTGGGCTGGAACGGAGTCTCGGAGACTATTCTTCATAACACACCCATTAGGGTGTGACAAAGATCGACGCCTTGAGGTCACTTTCTAGTTGTTCCCACCCCTTTAGGTATTTTGCCACCACTTATAGTTCGTTCGAGGCGTTGGATTTTTGCCTGATGGTTTGTCAATTTGGGAGGTGAGGACTAATTAATCTAGTCACTCAAGTGCTTTTGATTTGGCTTGACTGATCGGACGAACCGCAACCAAGTGCAGAGCATACACACTAGAGTCTTGTCAATTTTAAGATAGGTGTACTTGTTAAAAAGAAAACCCTCCAGGAACCTCTTTCGATCCAAAATATCAATTGGGGAATCAAGGAGGGGTTAATTTTATTATAGCTGATGAAATAGTTGATGAAAAAGGAATCAAATATACACAATGCCGATTTTCTAATTAGTCCTACCACGCATCTCTTTCCCCTTGCGGGTCAATCGAGGGGTAAGTATTAAAATTACTTTGAAACCACTAGATATGGAATATGGAAATGATTATAAATCAAAGTATACTACCCTGCAGATTAGAACTACGTTATATTGAAAAAAGATGAACAAAAAGTAAAAAATGACATAGATGCAAATCCCCCTAGGGGGGATGGTGAATAGGCTCGAAAGAGCCTATTCGAAAAGACTTTTTCTTTTTATCAGCAGCGATTCACAATATCAGCAAATTGAAATTGATGCACTTTGGTCCTTGCCAATCTGGGATCCAAAGGCTTACAACAAGCTTGTAACAAGCTAAACTCAAAACACAGCGGTGGGGGAAGATTTCGGGAAGCTCTGGTTTGTCCAAGAGTCGGAAAATGGGTAGAGTCTCCTTCTCTTTTTTGTTAGACCTGCTAACAAACAGTGATAAATTAAAATCAAATGTGCCCAAACACACTTTAAAAGTGTTTTGGGTCACCACGCTAGTTACCGAAAAAAACTAAGTAAAAAAAATGTTAAAAGGGGTTAATATAGCTTTACTTCTATGTTAAATCATCACCACTCCAACAATATTTGACACTATGCTTCAAATATTGCAGAGAAAAATGTCAATGAAGGTAAATTTTTGCATAGTTATTTTTTTACATGTTGTAACTTATTTTATAATGTCAAATACTTCAAACAGTTTTAACCCTTAATCATTTTTTTTTTTGCAGGTGGTTTCGACGACCGTTTCATGAAAGGTTTGGTTTGGAAAGAGTTTGGTTCGAGGGTGGCCGACATTGAAGACTGTGGTAAGACCTTCAAGCCTTAACCCTACGGT